>JACEIK010008698.1:4509-16598 GCA_018107945.1 Datura stramonium | reverse complement strand
GAAACTAAATCCGTAGGAATGCTCCCTGCTGCTAAATACCTCGGTATCTGAGGTTAATTTGGATTTGGACTACGTTTGACGGTGTAATCGAACGATATTTGATAACCCTCTTCGCACCCTCTCTGTTCTCTCTAACGTTTTGGAAATTATTTGAGATATATAATGAATTAACCGAAGTGGAGGCTTTATATACATGGGCCTGGACAGGCCCAACGTGTCACGGAGCCAACACGGAGGCCCCACCTCCATGACACGCTGCCATCGCGTAGGGCTCTGCCCCGGCTCCTTCCACGATGGTTCGATAGGTTTCTCGTCCGATCTTTTCCCGGGCCTTTTTCTAGCATGTATGGCTTTCAAATACTCTTAACCACCACGCAAATAGGCCATCTATGTGTCGGGAATTTATGGGGTGTAACAGTTAGTGACTTCATGGCAGCCTATTGAACTATAGTAGTGAGCTAAAATATGGTGCACCTATATATTAGTGATCTCATAGCTTGGTACGATTTACAGATGGTCATATAGGTCACTTAGAAAGCCACCTTACTTGCTTGTTGATAGATTAGTATATTACTTGATGCCTTCATTAGCTATCTGTTAGATGATTCGTGATGGGACCTTTGTCTATGAGCTATTCATGTACAAATAGTGTTAAGTATTCCTGCTTGTAAATTAACGATAGCGCCCTTGATCCACCTCAACTAGTAAGTGTATACGTGGTCGAAAAGTATAATTGCCAAACTTTCCAATAGGGATCGTATCCACAGAGACTTTGTTAGACCAAAACTATCAAGCAATTTCAAATATGATTTGTTAATTGAGGGTCTATTCAAGTTAGGGAAAAGAGAGAAATTATAAGTAAGAATGTAAATGCTTCAAGTTGTAAATCAATATTAGGAAAAATTAGGGAAGTGCCCCTAAATTTGGGTTGATCCCCCTAAATCGCTCAAAAGGGACAATTGAGAATGGACTTATAGTGAATATGAAAGAAATCAACTTAGGCAATTAATAGGTGTCTTTTAACAATCCCGATGGTGTAAATCTATATCAATTTTGTCAAATTGAAGATAACTCCATTCTACTTGATTGCATGTTGCCAATTAAATTCCTCTTATGTCTAGGTGAATCCATTAAACAAGGGTTAGAGCCTTCGATTATTGTTGATTTATGTTATCCAAATCTAAATTGGCTCTTTCAAGCACAATAAAGATAATGGGAAGGATTGAGTGACTTCCATCACCAATCACACTTTACAAAAACCAGATCAATCAAATATTTCTAAGCCCATAATCAATTTCACCCAATTGAGATCATTAGGATTCACAACCCTAGATATGGGTTTAGTTACTCATAGAAAAAGAAAAAAAAGAAAGTAAAATAATTAGAAATTTCTCACTTACAAAGCAACGATGAGAGAAAGTAAACTTGGATTGAGCAACAAGATCTTCGCAATACCCAGGAAGTGCCAAAGGCTAGACCCGAGATTTAAAAATGAAAAGTAGCAGAAATCTGGAAAATTTTCTTAGAACGAGTCGTTGGTGGGACTAACGACCCTTTGAATATGCCCGTGATGAGATACTATAAGTCTGGAGTTGAGAGTAACGGGTCTAGGAACAACCCGCTGTTTGATTTAAGGAGTCATTGAATGGAGTCGTTGGGAGGTTGGTTCTTGATCAAGGAAGAAATAACGAGTCATGGTACGACCCGTTGTTGGAAGCAACAGGCCGTTGTTAGCACTTGTTGGAAGGAATCCCAGGTTAAGGCAGTCGTGACAATGACTGGCAGCAACGAGTCGTTGGAGCTTGTAACGACTCGTCCTGTCCAGTCATGGTAGGGGATATGAGACCTGATTCAGGGATGAGACGATGAGGGGTTTTAACGGACCGTGGGAGCTAGCAACGGCGCGTTGTGTCGACCGTTGCCACTGGCAGAGCAGTTTTTTTAGAAAATTCATGAAGGGTATTTTCATTATTCGTAAGCCCTAGGGTCCTAAACTACGTCATTTTAAGCTCGAAATAAGTGTTTTAAGAGGGGTTATGTCATTCAAAACCTTTCCAAATTCATGCATGCAAGCTTAGGGATTTTGAGAGGTGATCAAGTCTAGTTTTATAAAAATTCTTCCTCAATTCTCTTTAGGCTATCGAGGAAGTTGTAAATTTGATTCCTTCAGGTGTATAAGGCTATGAATGGGTAAAATTTTCCACACCCATGCCCAATTCCCTCTCAATTCATGATTCTCTAATTGATGATTCCATGAGGTTCTTACCCAATGCATGAATTGTTAAGTTTATTTATGGGTATGATCTAAGCATGTTTTAAATGATGAATTATGATTAATGGAAAGATTTTACAATGTTTTAAATTATAAATTATGTTTTCAAGTTTTCTAAATTATGATGCCCATCCATGAATATTCATGAAAGTTTAGATCTATGAGTCTTGAGTTCAAGTATGATGAGATGTTTATGAAGAAAGTATGATTTCAAAATACCCATGTTTACGTTCATGTTTTCAAAGTGAATCAAGTTGATTTCTAGCATCTTAAAGTATTGGGAAAACCCATATAATCAAGTATGTTTTATGATTTCACGAATTAGCTTACCACATGGTTTTAGAGTCAAGACTCCCATTATTTTTAGCTTGTGGTATGGTATGAGCCAAGGCTCCTCATGTTATGATTTTTGATTATGCATGTAAATTATTATTCAGCTTCATCACTACACGATGGTCAGCTTTATTGAAAAAGATAGAGCGCATATGCATGTTTTTGGGAGTAGTGTCTAGCTCCGAGTAGGATATGGGTCAGTCAACCCTATGCCTCAGAACTACATGCCAACATAGGTTTATTTTTAAAATTGGGACCTCCCTTGGAGCTTTACCCTACCCCCAAAGGGCCTTGAGCTTGATGTCGATATCATGGTAGCGCCCTTAGCCCTGGAAAGGCTTTGGACGGTTCTGCCTACTTGAGTGTGATAGTAGGGACCACGTAAGCTCTATCGTGGTAATGTCGGTTATATGACGAGTCTCCCATCGTTCCTCATGATTTCAGTTATGCATGTACATCACTCATGATATTATGTTTTTAGCAGGTTTGACCCAATGTTTAGTTTTACTTATGATTATCAATTTTCAGCTTTGGGTCAATCTATTCAGTTATAATGTTCAGTTAAGTTCAGATCATGATTTCAGAAAATAGCATGCAAGCCTTACTCAGAATCTTATCTTGACTATGTTTTATATTATGCATGATTTATGATTTTACTTAGTGGTTTTACTTACCTTGCATTCTCGGTACATTCCACGTACTGACCACATACTCTATGTTGTATTGTTTTATGATACATGCTTTGATACCTAGACTTAGCCTCGCTGATAGCCACATTCTCAGCTTTAGTACTTCCCGCATCAGAGGTGGTGAGTCCTCATTTTGCGAGGTCCCTTCTTATGACTTATGTTTTGTCTTTTCAGTTATCAGATTTTAGTGAGTTAGTTGGGGTCTTATCCCATCAACTTATCAGTGTTAGAAACTTTTTGGACATTGTTGTATTTCAGGTTTAGACTTATGTATGTACTCAAATGTGATGTTTTTTTAAACTTTCGCTATGTTAATTATGATGATCATCCGCTTAAACTTTGATTAAGTTAGATGTATGTTCATGCCATGGGTCGACTTGGAACCTCTCAGGGTTCCTTTTCCCGTGTCTCGATCCAGGCCTATGTTCGTGTAGTGACAAACTTGGGATCAGAGCATTAGGTTTTGTAGTGTCCTAGGGTGTCTGAAAGCCGTGTTAAGTGGAGTCTTTTTCATGGGTGTGAAGTGCGTCACACTTATGACGAAGAGGCTATGAGACGTTTAGGAAATGTTCCCTTCTTTCATGATCTATGTCATGTAGTGAAATGTCTCTTTATCCTTCTAACTCGTGCTATACACATTTGCAGAATCTTGCCTCCCCACAGAGTTAATGGAAGGAGAAACTGAAACGGAAATGGCCATGAGGATGGAAATGGAGACGGGCACCAACAGGCCCCACCAGTCCATGCAGAGCATATACCCGAGTCGGTTGCCCATGCAGAGTTCAGGGAATCTATTCAGATGTTAGCCTAGGCCCTGACCGCCCAGGTCAATTAGCAGGCAGTAGTGCATGTCCTCAGAACGGGAATGTGGCGGTGGTGAGAGTTAGAGACTTTCCAAGGATGAACCCTCCCGAGTTTCTTGGATCAAAGGTGGACAAGGATCCATATGAGTTCATTGAGGAGATTTTGAAGATCACCCAGATTATGGGGGTGACTGGGGAGGAGTGTACCGATTTGGCCTCATATCAGTTGAAGGGGGTCGCACACATTTGATTCAAACAATGGAAAGATAGTAGGGCAGTTGGACTAGGCCTTATTAGTTGGGATGAGTTCCATGTAGCTTTTCTAGATCGGTTCTTCCCTCGTGAGATGAGGGAGATGAAAACGACCGATTTTGTGAATCTTAAGAAAGGAAAGATGACGGTTCAGGAGTCTGCCTTGGAGTTTACACGTCTTTCCAGGTATGCACCCAAGATGGTGACGGATCAGAGGGTCCGTGTTAGCAGGTTTTGTACACAGGATAGCAGACTCCTTGGTTAGGTATTTTCAAACCACGATGCTTCTCTAGGATATTGAATTTTCTCAGATAGTCCTAAATGCCCAACAGATGGAGGCGGTACAAATGAGTGAGCGGGAGAGAGAGGCCAAGAGGGCCAGGACTAATAGCATCAGGTTCTCCCAATAGAGGCCTAGTGGGCACCGTCAGCAGTCCCACCAGAGATTTTTAGACCGAGTGCCTTCAGCTATGAATGTTCCATCCAGGTCCAGGCGCAATCAGAGGGGACGAGCATCAGGCTCGAGAAGTCAGAGTAGCAGACCCACCGAGACTAGACCTCTAGAGTGTAGTATATGTGGTCGAAGACACAAAAGCTAGTGTTTGGCAGGTTTAGGTGCTTGCTTCGGGTGCGGGAAGCCCTGACACATGCTTAGAGATTGTCTGGCAGCCAGGCAAGGTCATGATAGGGGCCGAGGCCCAACTTTTAGTTTAGCAACTCCACCAGCACACCCAGCTCAGCAGGGGGAAGCTACTAACATAGGTGGTGGACATCGCTAAAATAGATTTTATGCCCTAGCATTCCGTCAGGAGCAGGAGGTCTCCCCGGATGTAGTCACTAGTATGTTATGAGTATTTCATCTTGATGTATATGCATTGTTAGATACAGGGGCTACTTTGTCTTTTGTGACGGCCAAGGTTTCTAGTAGTTTCATAGTTAGTCCCGAAATCTTATCGGAACCCTTCTCAGTCTCTACTCCAGTTGGTGATTTAGTTATACCTCGACGGGTGTATAGAAATTGCCTTGTCACAGTCATTCAGAAAGTCACCTCAGCAGATTTAATAGAGTTAGACATGACCAATTTTGATGTTATTCTTGGCATGGATTGGTTGTTTCCATGCTATGGCTCAGTCAGTTGTAGAACCCGGGCAGTAGAGTTCAGATTTTCGGGTTTGCCAGTCTTAGAGTGGAAGGGTAGTTCAACTGTGCCTGTAGGTCATTTCATTTCCTACCTTAAGGCTAGGAAAATGATCTCCAAGGGTTGCATGTTCCATCTAGTTAGGGTTAAGGATGATACATTCGAGTCCCCGACTATCCAGTCCGTTCCAGTAGTATGTGAGTCTTCAGAAGTCTTCCCAGATGATTGATCGGGAATTTCTCCCGAGTGGGAGATTGATTGTGGCATTGACCTTCTTCCTGATACGCAACCTATATCTATTCCTCCTTACAGAAAGGACCCAGCTGAACTAAAGGAGTTGAAGGAGCAGTTAAAGACCTGTTAGATAAGGGATTCATCAAACCGAGCAAATCCCCATGGGGTGCACCAGTTCTCTTTGTTCAAAAGAAAGATGGTTCTCTTTGTATGTTTATTGATTATCGACAATATAATAAGGTCACCATCAAGAACAGGTATCCTCTTCCCAGGATTGATAGTTTGTTTCACCAGCTTCAGGGTGCTAAATGCTTTTCGAAGATAGATCTCAGATCCGGATACTATCAGCTCAGGGTTCGGGATAGTGACATTCCGAAGATAGCCTTTAGGATTTTGTATGGTCATTATGAGTTTGTAGTTATGTCTTTTGGACTAACGAATGCTCCTGCAACTTTCATGGATTTGATGAACAGGGTGTTCAAGCCGTAACTTGAATATGTTCGTGATTGTGTTGATAGATGACATCCTTATATACTCTCGGAGCGAGGAGGAGCATGCTGCTCATTTGAGGGTGGTTCTGCAGACTCTCAAGGATCGCCAATTATATGATAAATTCAGCAAGTGCGAGTTTTGGTTGAACTCAGTGGCATTTTTAGTCCATGTGGTGTTAAGTAAGGGTATAAAGGTGGACTCTCACAAGATAGAAGCGGTGAGGAATTGGCCTAGACCAGTGAATCCTTCGGATATCAGGAGTTTCTTTGGCTTAGCTGGTTATTATCGGAGGTTTGTTAAGGGGTTTTCATCTATTGCAACTCCATTGACCAAATTGACCCAAAAGAAAGTGAAATTCCAATGCTCGATGCTTGTGAGAGGAGCTTCCAGGAGTTAAAGACTCGAATCACCTCAGCGCCGGTGTTAACCCTACCTGAGGGTACCAATGGGTTTTTGGTGTATTGTGATGCTTCTAGGATCGGCCTTGGTTGTGTATTGATGCAGCATGGTAAGGTGATAACTTACGCTTCCAGGTAGCTGAAGGTTCATGAAAAGAATTACCCAATCCATGATTTGGAATTGGCGGAGAAGGTATTTGCCTTGAATATTTGGAGTCACTATTTGTATGGGGTACATGTAGACGTGTTTTCGGACCACAAAATCTTACAATATGTGTTTACCCAAAAGAATCTAAATCTGCGTCAAAAAAGGTGGTTGGAGATACTCAAAGATTATGATATGAGTGTCCTTTACATTTGGGAAAGGCTAATGTACTAGCAGAAGCTCTTAGTAGGATCTCTATGGAGAGTGTATCCCATGTAGATGAGGGGAGGAAGGAGATGGTGGAGGATCTGCATCAGCTTGCATGGTTAGGAGTTTGTTTGGTTGACTTGACCGAGAGAAGAGTTATTGTTCAGAACGGATTAGAATCATCTTTGATGACTGATGTAAAATCTAGACAAAATGAGCACCCTATTTTGATAAATTTGAAGGAGGCCCTTAAATTTCAGAAGGTAGAGGTCTTCTCCAAAGGGGGAGATGTTGTGCTTCAATATCAGGGTCACTTGTGTGTTCCAGATGTTGATGATTTAAGAGATTGAATATTGCATGAGGCTCATAGTTCCAAATACTCCATACATCCAGGTTCCACCAAGATGTACCGTGACCTATGCTAAGTCTATTGGTGGAATGGCATGAAGAAGAACATTGCAGAATTTGTGGCTAAGTGTCCGAAATGTCAGCAAGTGAAGGTTGAGCACCAGAGACCAAGAGGTGTGCTTCAAGACATCAGTATTCCTACTTGTAAATGGGAGGAGATCAATATGGACTTCATCACAGGGTTGCCTCGCACTCGTCGATAGTATGACTCAATTTGGGTGGTCGTGGACAAGTTGACCAAAGCCGCTCATTTTCTACCGATCAAAACTACTAATTCAGTAGAGGATTATTCCAAACTATACATTCGAGAGCTAGTTCCGTTACATGGAGTGCCCTTGTCCATCATATTATACAAAGGTACTCAGTTCACCTCCCAGTTTTGGAGATCGTTTCAAAAGGGACTTGGTACTGAGGTCAAGCTCAATACAACATTTCACCCGCAAATGGATGGTTAGGCAGAGTGGACTATTCAGACTCTCGAGGACATGTTGAGAGCATGCATGATTGACTTCAAGGGTAGTTGGGATGATCATTTTCCTCTCATTGAGTTTGCGTACAACAACAACTACCATTCCAACATTCAGATGGCTCAATTTGAGGCTCTCTATGGGAGGAGATGTAAATCGCCTATTGGTTAGTTTGAAGTATGTGAAGCTGCGATGATAGGCCCAGATTCAGTCCATGAGGCCATGGAGAGGTTTAGCTTATAAGAGACAGATTGAAAACAACTCAGAGTCGCCAAAAGTCCTATGTGGATGTGAGAAGGAGGTTGCTTGAGTTCAAAGTTGATGATTGGGTGTTTCTGAAGGCATCTCCTATGAAGGGAGTGATGAGATTTGGAAAGAAAGGGAAACTCAGTCCCCATTATGTTGGCCCATACCGAATTGTGAAACCGATTGGCAAGGTAACATATGAGTTGGAGTTAACCTCAGAATTAGTTTCAGTCCATCCAGTTTTCCATATATCGCTCTTAAAGAAGTGTTTGGGTGATCCAGCTCAAGTTGTTCCGATGGACAGTGTCGGTGTGAAAGACAGCCTTAGTTCTGAGGAGGTACCAGGGGAGATATTGGATCATCAGCTTCATAAGCTAAGAAACAAAGAAGTAGCTTCAGTCAACGTTTTATGGAGGAATCAACATGTTGAGGGAGCTACGAGGGAAGCCAAAGCTGATATGATGGCTAAATACCCGCATTTGTTTCCTTTCGACTTAGTTCCAGCTTGAGGTATCAGTTTCCTCCTTAATACTCTAGTCAGTTTCATGTTTAGCTCATGTACCTCAATTTCTTTCATGTAAATGGATGTATGTGTGATTCAGGAATTCATCAGTCATGTAGTTCGATTGGAGTCAGTCACTCCGTCAGTTTTCAGCATGTATGTCCAGTATTTGAATATGGTGATTTCATTTCTCTATTTTTTGTATGCTTGCCAACATTCGAGGATGAATGTTACCAAGGGGGAGATATTGTAATACCCTAGAAGTGCCTAAGGTTGGACCTAGGATTTAAAAATGAAAAGTAGCAGAAATCTGGAAAAATTTCTCAGAATGGATCATTGTACGGATCGTTGGTGGGACTAACGACCCGTTGGATGTGCCCGTGATGAGATACTGCAGGTCTGGAGTTGGAAGTAATGGGTCTAGGAATGACCCATTGTTTGATGTAATAATTCATTGAATGGAGTTGTTGTGAGGTTGGTTCTTGTTCAAGGAAGAAGTAACCAAGTCATGGTACGACCCTCTATTGGAAGCAACGGGCCGTTGTCAGCACTGGTTGGAAGAAATCCTAGGTTAAGACAGTGGTGACAACGACAGGCAGCAACGAGTCGTTAGAGCAAGTAACGACTCATCCTGTCAAGTCGTGGTAGGGGATTTGAGACCTGATTCAAGGATGAGACGACGAGGGGTTTTAACGGACTGTGGGAGCTAGCAACGGTCCGTTGTGTCGACTATTGCCACTGGCAGAGAAGTTTTTCTAGAAAATTCATTAAGGGTATTTTCATCATTTCTAAGCCCTAGGGTCCTAAACTATGTCATTTTAAGCTCTAAATAGAGTGTTTTAAGAGGGGTTATGTGATTCTAAACCTATCCTAATTCATGCATGCAAGCTTAGGAGTTTTGAGAGGTGATCAAGTCTAGTTTTCTACAATATCTTCCTCAATTCTCGTTGGGCTATCAAGGAAGTTGTAAATTCAGATCCCTTTAGGTATGCAAGGCTATGAATGGGTGAAATTGTCCACACCCATGCCCAGTTCCCTCTTAATTCATGATGTTCGAATTGATGATTCCATGGGGTTCTTACCCAATGCATGAATTCTTAAGTTTATTCATGGGTATTATCTAAGCATGTTTTAAATGATGACTTATGATTAATGAGAAACTTTTACAATGTTTTAAATTATAAATTATGTTTTCAAGTTTTCTAAATTATGATGCCCATCATGAATGTTCATGAAAGTTGAGATCTATGAGTTATGAGTTCAAGTATGATGAGATGTTTATGAAGAAAGTATGATTTAGATATACCCATGTTTTATGTTCATGTTTTCAAAGTGAATCAAGTTGATTTCAAGCATGTGAAAGTATTGGGTAAGCCCATATGATCAAGTATGTTTTATGATTTCACGAATTAGCTTACCACATAATTTTGGAGTCAAGACTCCCATTATTTTCAGCTTGTGGTATGGTTTGAGCCAAGGCTCCTCATGTTATGATTTTCAATTATGCATGTATATTATTATTCAGCTTCGTCACTAGACGATGGTCAGCTTCATTGAAAAATGATAGAAAGCATATGCATGTTTTTGGGAGTAGTATCTTGCACCGAGTAGGCTATGGGCCAGTCAACCCTGTGCCTCAGAACTACGCGCCGACGTAGATTTATTTTTAATATTTTTTTGGGGCCTTCCTTGGAGATTTCCCCTGCCCCCGAGGGGCCTTGAGCTTGATATTGATATCATGGTAGCATCCTTAGCCCCAGTAAGGCTTTGGACGACTCTGCCCACTTGAATGTGATAGTTGGGACCACGTAAGCCCAATCGTGGTAATGTCAGTTAGATGACGAGTCTCCCATTGTTCCTCATAATTTCAGTTATGCATGTACATCAGTCATGATATTATATTTTCAGTAAGTTTGACCTAATGTTCAATTTTACTCATGATTATTAGTTTTCAGTTTTGGGTCAATCCATTCAGTTATGATGTTCAGTTAAATTCACATCATGATTTCAGAAAATAGCATGCAAGCCTCTCTCAGAATCTTATCTTGACTATGTTTTATATTATGCATGATTTATGATTTTACTTACATAGAAGTTTTACTTACCTTGCATACTCAGTACATTCTACGTACTGACAGCATACTCTATGCGGTATCATTTTATGATATAGGCTCCAATACCAAGACACAGCCTCGCCGATGGCAGATTCTCAGCTTTAGTACTTCCCGCATCATAGTTGGTGAGTCCTCATCTTGAAAGGGCCCTTTTAATCACTTATGTTTTGTATTTTCAGTTATTAGATTTTAGTGAGTTAGTTGGGGTCTTGTCCCATCAACTCGTCAGTGTTAAAGACTTTTTGGACATAGTTGTTTCTCAGCTTTAGACTTATGTATGTACTCAGATGTGATGTTTTGTTTAGACTTCCGCTATGTTAATTATGATGATCTTCCATTTAAATTTTGATTGAGTTAGATGTATGTTTATATCATGGGTTGACTTGGAGCCTCTCGGGGTTCCTTGTCCCGTGTCTCGATCCAGACCTATGTTCGGGTCGTGACAATCTTCAACTTCAATTACAATATTTCACAACTTGAGTTTACACCCTAGATGCGACACGATACTTAAAGTCATAAGTGACCCCAAGCAAACCCTGAAAGAGCATATTCTACTAAAAACTGGTCTGCTGAGAATAATCATAAAACATAGGAAGCTGATAAAAGAATTAACTGCTACTGAATAAATGACAAAATTTGAAAGTTTATCTAAAAATCTAGATGACTCTACAAATTATTTTCTGAAAGCCTTCTAACATGAACTGATAAGCTGCTGGGACAAAGCCCCAGCTAACTCTAACGTTTGAACTAAAACAATAAAATAAAATTGGAAATGGAACTCCAGCCCTCAGCAGATGAGGACTCACTCTGAAGCTTCTAGGGTATCACTGAGATGATCTAACCACAGTGCTGAGGCTGGGTACCTGAGTTTATATCATAAAACCATATAGGATAAAAAGTATGCTTCAGTACTTTGAATGTACTGAGTATGCGAGAAGGAACTAAAACATACAAAAACTTATTCATAGTAAGTTGCACTGAAATACTGTAGAAGTAGACTGAAATACGAAGAAACTGAAATGAACTGAATAAAACCATAACTGAACTTAATTGAAAAAACCATCACTGAACTGGACTGACTGTACTGGAATGAGCTGTATTGTAGGAGAGTTTATAAGAGAAATGTAACCACGTTAGCTAACATGGAGTCTGATGTATACCCCCCATCGGAGAAGGCCCACTATACCTTGCCAGGGTATAGTAGCTGAACTGAGTGCTCACTGTCTAGAGCCTATTCAGGCTAATAACCTATGATGGAAATGTAGTTCTGGGAACTTGGATGTGCTGAATGATGGGCCCGCAAGTGTACGGGTCGTACAAGTAATATAGTGGCTCTTTTTAAGAACCGGAATGTCGAACCCACAGGGACTGGACTACGGGGTAAAACCT
>JACEIK010008697.1:0-52286 GCA_018107945.1 Datura stramonium | reverse complement strand
ATGTTTAATCACTTAGCTATTTTTAGGCTTAATAATTCATTAACCTTATTTGCTCGTTTAGTAATTCCCCACATAATAATGAATCCGGAAGGGACCCACAATTATGGACCTCGAAAGGTGCCTAACACCTTCCTTTCAAGGTAATTTGAACCCTTACCTGACTCTGGTGACCATACTAGTAAAACAGACCCTTAGGTTAGTACGGTGCCCTAACGCACCTCAAATCGTTAGGTGGCGACTCTTTTCTTTAAATAACCCTTAAGAGTCGTCACATGTCGAGTTCCACTTTCCACGAGGAAAATAGGGCGCGACAGACGATGTTGAGCTGCATTGAAAAACGATGTAGAGAGCATGCATATTTTTGGGAGTTGTGTATACCATCTAGAAGGCTAAGGGTCGATCATCCTATGCCTCAGAACTACACGCCAATGTAGGTTTATACATTTATTATTTCGGGACCTCCCTTGTGAGCTATCCTCTGCCCTATTGGTCCATGAGCTTAATATCAATATCATGGTATCGTCCCTTGCCCTAGCAAGGCTTTGGACGACTCTACCCATTTGAGTGTTATAGTTGGGACCACGTAAGCTCTATCATGGTATGTCAGTTAAAAGACGAATCTTCCATTGTTCCTCATGATGTCAGTTATGCATGATCATCATCCATGAGATTTATATACCATATATGTTCTAAAGAAGGTTTGACTCAATGTTCAGTTTTACTCATGACTATCAGATTTCATCTTTGAGTCAATCGATTCAGTTATAATGTTATGTTATGTTATGTTATGATGAGATTATGATTTCAGAAAGAATGCATGAAAGCCCTACTCTCAGATTTTTAATGTTTATGTTTTACATTATGCATGTTCTTAAATGATTTTAGTTATATAAGCAGTTTTACTTACCTTGCATACTCAGTATATTTCATGTACAGACCGCATACTCTATGTTGTATCATCTCATGATACAGGATTCGTCTCTCAGGCTCAGACCCATCCGTAGTCAGTCTTCAGAGTTAGCATGGTACGTTGTGGGTGAGTCCTCATCTCCTGAAGACTAGACTATTTAGATTTTCTCCATGTATTTTCAGTTTCATCTTGTTGAGTTAGATTGGGTCTTGTCCCATCAACTCATCATGTTTTGAGGCTTTTAAGACAAAAGATGTATTCAACTTTAGATTGTGTATTCTGATGTTATGTTTGATTTAGACTTCCGTTATGATTATCTTGTGGATTCTTAAATTTTATTAGATGAGTTAGATGTATGCTTATGCCATGGGTCGACTTGGGGTCTCTCGGGGCTCCTTGTCCCGTGTCTCGATCTGGGCCTCCGTTCGGATCTTAACAAACTTGGTATCAGAGCAATAGGTTTGTAGTGTCCTAGGGTATCTAAAAGCCACATTATGTAGAGTCTTTTTCATGGGTGTAAAGCACTCCACACTTATGACGAAGAGGCTACGAGACGTTTAGGAAATGTTCCCTTCTTTCATGATCTATGTCGTGCGATAAAATATCTCCATATCCTTCTAATTTGTGCTATTCGCGATTGTAGAATCATGGATCCCGGAAGAGTAAATGGTAGGAGGAATGGGAATGGTGAAGCCACGAGGGTGGCAACAGAAACGTGCACTAGCAGGCCCCACCAGTTCAGGAGCACCAGGCACCGGAGCCGGTTTCCCATGCTAAGTTTGGGGAAGCTATCCAGATGCTTACGCAGGCCTTGACCTCTCATGTCAATCAGTAGACAGTTGCACACGTTCTGAAAAATGGCAATGCAACAGCGGCTTGAGTCAGGGATTTCTTGAGAATGAACCCGCCAGAGTTCCTTGGGTCAAAAGTTGATGAGGACCCGCATGAGTTCATGGATGAGATGGTGAAGATCACCCAAGTCATGGGGGTGAATGGGGTTGAATGTGCAGAGTTGGCCTCATATCAACTCAAAGGGGTTTGACACATCTGGTTTCGACAATGAAAAAATAGTAGGGCCACTGAAGCAGGTCCTGTCACTTAGGAAGAGTTCTATGTTGCATTCTTAGATCGGTTCTTCCCTCGTGAGATAAGGGAGATGAAGGAAGCTGCATTCGTAAATCTAAAGAAAGGGAGGATGATGGTGCAGGAGTATGCCCTTGAGTTCACTCGCCTATCAAAGTACGCCCCAGAGTTAGTAGCTGATCAGAGGGCACGGGTGAGCAGGTTTGTACATGGAGTAGCGAGCTATTTGGACAAGGATTGCAGGACTGCCATGCTCCATCAGGATATGGATTCCCTCGGATAGTTTTATACGCCCAGTAGATGGAGGTGGCACATATGAGAGAGAGGGAGGCCAAGAGGGCCAACCGAGGTCGGGTGATGGGCACCGACAGCAGACCCACCAGAGGTCATCAACCCCGACATCTTCAGCATTGAGTGTTCCATCCAGGCCTATACATGATCATAGGGGGCGAGCATTAGGTTCGAGGGGTTAGAGCAGCAGAGTCGCAGATTCTAGCATCCCAGCTTGTCGCGGATGTGGTCAGAGGAACACGAGCCAGTACTTAGCAGGTATAGGTTCTTGTTTCAAGTGTGGGAAGCCCGAACACATGCTGAGAGATTGCCAAGCAGTGAGACAGGATCATGATGGAGGCCGAGGGCTAGCTTCTAGTACAACAGCCCCTTCTGCACATTTAGCACATCAGGGGGCATCTACCAGGGTAGGTGGTGGTCAGCGCCAGAATAGATTCTATGCCTTAGCATCCCCCAGGAGCAGGAGGTCTCCCTGGATGTGGTCACTGGTATGTTACGAGTTTTCCATCTTGACGTCTATGCTTTGTTAGATCCAGAGACTACCTTGTCTTTTGTGACACCTTATGTGGCCAATAGCTTCAGAGTTAGTCCCGTAGCCTTGTCAGAACCCTTCTCAGTCTCTACTCGAATAGGTGAGTCAGTTGTAGCTAGACGGGTGTACAGAAGTTGCCCGGTCTTAGTCCTTCAAAAAGTCACCTCAGCAGATTTGATAGAGTTATCCATGAGCTTTTTTGATGTTATCCTCGGCATAGATTGGATATTTTCATGTTATTCCTTAGTTAATTATAGAACCCGAGCAGTAGAATTCAAATTTATGGGTGAGCTAGTCTTAGAATGGAAGGGCAGTTCAGCTGTGCCTGTAGGTCGTTTCATTTCCTACCTTAAGGCCAGAAAGATGATTTCCAAAGGTTGTGTGTACCATCTAGTTAGGCTTAAGGATGCAACATCCGAGACCTCGACTGTCCAGTCAGTTCCAGTGGTATGTGAATATCCAGAGGTCTTTCCAAAAGATTTATCGGGAATCCCTCCCGAGCGGGAGATAGATTTTTGTATTGACCTTCTTCCTAGCATGCATCCTATATCTATTCCTCCCAACAGAATGGCACCAACTAAGCTAAAGGAGTTGAAAGAGCAGTTGAAGGACCTGTTAGATAAGGGTTTCATTAGACCAAGCAAGTCCCCATGGGGTGCACCAATTCTCTTTGTTCGAAAGAAAGATGGTTCTCTTCGCATATGTATTAATTATCGGCAATTGAGCAAGGTCACCATCAAGAACAGCTATCCTCTACCCAGGATTGATGATTTATTTAACCAGCTTCAGGGTTCCAGGTATTTCTCGAAGATAGATCTCAGATCCAGGTATTATCAGCTAAGAGTTCGGGAGCGGGTGACCCGGGTTCGATCCCCGGCAACGGCGTTAATTGTTTTNCGAAGATAGATCTCAGATCCAGGTATTATCAGCTAAGAGTTCGGGAGAGTGACATCCCAAAGACAGCTTTCAGGACGTGGTATGGTTATTATGGGTTTGTATTTATGTCTTTTGGACTAACGAATGCTCCTGCAACTTTTATGGACTTGATGAAAAAGGTGTTCGAGCCATACCTGGATATGTTCGTGATTGTGTTTATTGATGACATCTTGATATACTCTCGGAGCAAGGAGGAACATGCCGCTCATCTAAGAATTGTGCTTCAGATTCTCAAGGATAACCATGTATGCTAAATTCAGCAAGTGCGAGTTTTGGTTGAACTCCGTAGCATTTTTGGGCCATGTGGTATCAAGTGAGGGTATAAAGGTGGATTATTAGAAAATAAAAGCAGTGGAATTGGCCTAGACCGGTGAATCCTTTAGATATCTGGAGCTTTTTAGGTTTGGACGGCTACTATTGGAGGTTTGTTGAAGGTTTCTCATCGATTGTAGCACCTTGGACCAAATTGACCCAGAAGAAGGTGAAATTCCAATGGTCGGAGGCTTGTGAGAAGAGTTTTCAAGAATTGAAGACTCGACTTACTTCAGCGCCAGTGTTAATCCTACCCAATGGTACCAATGGATTCGTAGTGTATTGTGATGCTTTAAGGATCGGACTTGAGTGTGTATTGACGCATCATAGGAAAGTTATAGCATATGCCTCCAGACACCTGAAAGTTCATGAGAAGAATTACCCGACCCATGATCTTGAATTAGCCGCGGTAGTATTTTCCTTGAAGATATGGCGACATTATTTGTACTGGGTCCACATGGATCCTTTCACATCCATGCCCAATCCCTCTCTAAATCATGAATTTCCTATGTCTAATCTATGGGGTTTTAA
This sequence comes from Datura stramonium, assembly GCA_018107945.1. Lineage (NCBI taxonomy): Eukaryota > Viridiplantae > Streptophyta > Magnoliopsida > Solanales > Solanaceae > Datura > Datura stramonium. The sequence continues at coordinate 47,691 of JACEIK010008697.1, read as the reverse complement.
CCCAATGAATGAATTTCCTAATTCTCTAGATGGGTATGATTTAAATATATTTCTACTATTGAATTATGATTTATGGGCAAGTTCTTTATTGTTTTTAATTAACAATCAAGTTTCAAGTTTTATGAATTAAAAGGCCCATTGATGAGAAGTTCATGAAAGATGAGATTTGAGATGAATGTATGATTATGATGAGATATTACTATGCAAAGCATGTTTTCAAGCTACCCATGTTTATAATCAAGTTTTTGATGTGAATTGAGTATTTTCAAGCATGTAAAAGTATTGGGCAATTCCCACATGTTCAAGTATGATCTATGATTTCCCGAATTAAGCTTAATGATTTTGGAGCGAAGACTCCCAATTATTTTTCATCTTATGGCATGGTTTGAGTTAAAGTTTCTCATATGCATAATTTCATCTTTAAGATGTATTTGATTTATGAGCTTCATCAATAGACGATGTTGAGCTTCGTTTAAAAGAAGTTGAGCACATGTATGTTTTTGGGAGTAGTGTCTAGCACCGAGTAGGCTAAGGGTCGATCACCCTATTCCTCCGAACTACGCACCAATGTAGGTTTATACATTTATGACTTCGAGACCTCCCTTGTGAGCTATCCCCTGCCCTATTGGGCCATGAGCTTGATATCGATATCATGGTAACGTCCCTAGTCCTGGAAAGTCTTTGGATGACTCTACCCACTTGAGTGTGATAGTTGGGACCTCGTAAGCTCTATCGTGGTATGTCGGTTAAAAGATGAATCTCCCATTGTTCCTCATGATTTCAGTTATGCATGTTCATCATCCATGAGATTTATATACCATATATGTTCAAAAGCAGGTTTGACCCAATGTTCAGTTTTACTCATGACTATTAGATTTCAGCTTGAGTCAATCGATTCAGTTATGATGTTATGTTATGTTATGTTATGATGAGATCATGATTTCAGAAAGAAATGCATGCAAGCCTTACTCTTAGATTCTTTTTGTTTATGTTTTACATTATGCATGTTCTTAAATGATTTTACTTATATAAGCGACTTTACTTATCTTGCAAACTCGGTATATTCCACGTACTGATCACATACTTTATGTTGTATCGTCTCATGATATGGGACCCGGCTCTCAGGCTCAGACCCATTTATATTCTATCTTCAGAGTAGCATCTTACATTGTGGGTGATTCCTCATCTCCCGAGGATTATACTATTCATATTTTCTCCATGTATTTTCAGTTTCAGCTTGTTGAGTTAGTTAGGGTCTTGTCCCATCAACTCATCATCTTTAGAGGCTTTTCAGAAAAAAGATGTATTCAACTTCAGATTGTGTATTATGATGTTATGTTTTATGTAGAATTCCGCTATGATTATCCCGTGGCTTCTTTAGTTTTATTATATGAGTTAGATGTGCTTATGCCATGTGTCGACTTGGGGTCTCTTGGGGATCCTTGTCCCGTATCTAAATCCGGGCCTCCGTTCGGGTCGTGACAAGGTTAAGAAGTCCAGGAGTGAGGTCGGGGAATCAAGAAACTCACAACCAAAAGTTATAGTAGCTGGACCACTGCTCCCATTTCCACAAAGATTTCACAAGCGGAAAGAGGATATAGCTTGCAAGAGGTTTCTTGACTTGTTGAAGTAGGTACATGATAACATTCCTTTGGAGCTTTTGCATGATGTTCAAAAATATGCTAAGTACCTAAATAATATTATGGCCAACAAGAGGCAGTTAAAAAAAATTGAAACTATGGCTCTTACAGAAGAGTGCAGTTCTTTGGTTCAAAATAAAATTCCTAAATAGTTGAAAGACCCCGGGAGCTTCACCCTTCCTGTGGTGATTAGAGATAAGGATGTTGGTCCAGCCTTATGTGATTTGGGAGCTTGCATCAATTTAATGCCTGCATCCCTGTTCAAATCTTTGGGTTTAGGTGAACCTCGTCCCACCATAGTGACTCTACACCTTTCAGACCAATCTCTGGCCTATCCTGATGGAATAATAGAGGATGTCTTATAAAGGTGGGACCTTTCATTGTTCTGGTGGACTTCATAATCCTAGATTACGAAGCTGACATAGCAGTTCCCCTTATTTTGGAGAGATGATTTCTAGACACTGCTGATTCCATCATACAGGTTATGACCGACAAGATGTCTATGAAGGTGGATGGTCAAGAATCTATTTTCGAGGTGTTTAGATCAGCAAGGATGCATCCTCACTATGAGGAATTCACAGTTAAGCCGACAGTAGAACCTAGAGGATGTAATCAGTTGGTTGAGCAGTGTGGGCTACATGAAAGTTCACTGAATTATCAGTTTGGTTACCATTTCACTCAAATGAAGAAGTGATAGTGACCATAGTCATGCCGCAATGTTAAATCAGGTGCTTCATGGGAGGCAACCCATGAATATTGTGCCACGACTATAACTAAGGCGCTTGGTGGGAGGCAACCCATTGCTCTAACATTTTTATATTTTTCTTTGTTTTGCGGAGACGAACAGGGCTTTGGAGGTAGAAAGAGCTGAGAAAATTAGACTAGAAAAGGTTAAGATTGGGTGAGATACCTTGAGTGGGGTGCCAGTTGTTAAACTCTAGAAGAAAAAAATCTGATATGGTGCACTATGGGTGGTCGCCGCACCAACCCCAGTCCCCGAAGAAAAAGTATTTTCTGTGTCTGTGGTGAGACACTGGGTGCAGCGCGCCAGGTGCCTCTTGGCCGAAAATATTTTGGTCAAAATGGGTCAATGTTGACCCAAAGACCTTAAAATAACAAAAATAAACCTAGGCCCCCACACCTTTATTGAAATTCCCACTCATCCTCTTCCTTCAAAATTTTGAAAAACAAAAAAGGCAAAAAAATTCTCTCTCCTCCCTCTCTTAAAACCTGTAACTCCCCTCACCCTCTCCCTTCTATTGTTGTCTTCTTCAAGGTTTGGTGAAGCTCCTCTTGTCAACTCAAGTAAGTATCTTTCTTCTCTCTTTTTTAGGTAATGTTGAAAGTATGGTCCCACACCCTTCTTCCCAATGATTAAAGACCCAAATCACCATTGTTGGTGAAAAGCTTAGATTTCATATTGTGGGTTTCATGAGCTTTAATGTCTTAAGTACTTCCATGATAATGTGTATCCTTATTGGGTTAACTTATTTTTGGTTGAATATCATGATTTGAAGTTATGGGGATGAATGGGGATGGTGAATTGAATTCATGAATTTGGTGGGTAGATGCATTAATTATATAGAGAGAAAGTACATGGGTATTGAATTCTTGAATGTGAATAACTCTTGAGTCATAGAAATTCATGTTAGTTCATTATAGGTGGTAGTAAATTATTTGTTTGGTTGTCTAATGAGTTGAATAATTCTACCTCCATGTATGAATTGCTTGATCAAGAATTGAAGGAGGGAAAGTGAGAGGGATGGGCAATTGACGCAATCTTGAAAAGCTAAATATGAGAGGAGAGTTGAAGAATTCATGAACTTTGTTGTAGTTAGAGTTGGTGATTGACTTATTGTTGTGAGGTTGGATGATGATGGGGGATGGGTTGAGTACCTCATTGGATAAAGTGTCACCGCTATGCTAGAGAACTAATTGTGGGGTCAATTTTGTACCTTCAACACTTAATTAGTTAGCTTTGTTATTCACGGACTAGTCCTATGTAGTTCTTTATTTTTGCTTGACAGGTATTATGGCACCAAAAGGAAGCAAAGGAATGGAAATTGAGGTAGCAGGCAAAGGTCTAAAGAGGCTCCAGAAAGGTATAAAGGGAGCTAGTTCATCAGCAGCAAAGGCTGGCCCTGCTAAATGATTTGGAGCATAGGCCGTAGAGCCTCATGGGCTTACTTGATTCAACACACAAAAAGAGGCTATGTAAGCTCCTAAAAAGTGGATTGATGGGGGATGCCTGGCGCTTGAGTTCCATGCTATTAGGGACAAAGTCTGTGTGTTGGGTTTAGGCTACCTCTTTGCTGAGCCAGAGGAGTTCAACCTCACCTTCATGAGGGAGTTCTACGCAAATTGGGACACATAATATGGAGAAAGCAATGAAGTCAAGATCAATGGACAGGTGGTGTAGTTGACCACTAAAACATTCAACGCTTTCCTTCGCACGAAAGCGATAGAGCCATTTGATTATGTCTTTATGTTAGAGAAGCCTCTGTACCATGATATCTGCCACTCTTTGCGGTGAGAGATCAGTTGTGTGTTGGGCAAGAGACCATTAGAGTGTTAATTGTACTTTACCGCCCCCTATATGATAAGGAGGTTAAGGTGTGGGTAAAGATTATCGATGCTACACTTCTCCTTGGGACCCACATCACTGATGTTACTAGAGAGCGGGTTATGCTGGTGTACATGCTAATAAAGGGCTACCACTAAATTTTGGCATAGTGCTTCGAGGCAACATGAGGAGAGTGAGGGACAACTGTAGGTTGAAATATTGTTATAGTAGTCTCGGGACTCATTTTTTGAGAAGCCAAGGCTTTAAAGAGGAAGAGTCAAACCTCCGGTTACCAAGAGTAGGGCCCCTAGTTAGCAAGATAATGGATGTTACCAAGGTTAAGGAGCCCAGCTATTCCACAACTCCATCCCTTTCCATAGCTGATCGCCAGGCTCATGATGAAAGCTGGCAAGGTCGCATATTTGGTATATTGGAATTACAATGGAAGATAAGAAACCGACCTTCCATAGCCGAGGAGATAGCAGCCCTTGAGGATAGATACCCACTCAAGGAGAGTTCCATGCATATGTGTAGAGTAGGGCCTGTCTTCGAGGAGCCGCTTGATGATGATGAGGCCACTGTGCTGACTGACGGTGTTGATGATCTGGATAATAAGGAGGAGAAGGATGATGCTACTACGGGCACCATGCAGTTTGATGGCGATGATGATGAGGATGAAGATCAGGATTACAATCTTGATGTGATGCTTAGTGGCCAGGAAGTTCCTTTTCCATACCTTTTGATATGATTGTGTGTGCACTGGGGCCAGTGCACTGTTTAAGTGTTGGTGGAAAAAAGATTCTTTTTTTAATTTCTATATTTGTAGTAGGCCATAACATAATTTCATTCTCTATAGTAGTAGCTCTATGATTTGGTAGGTCTTGGTTTGTAATAACTAGTATGATGTTGATGACTTGCGATGCCTTGGGATGTTGGATACTACGTTTGTCATTAGTAGTTGGATTGTTAGTTTTAGTTTAATTTCTTTTAGTTTGTGTTGTTCATCAAGGGTGAGTATGTTCATTAAGCTTTGTTTGAAATTGTTTTGTTTAAATTGACATATCTCACCCAACCTTTTATTTTTTCTTATGGCCTTGATTCTTTTTTGAAGGGAAGTCTCTTTGAACCAGGTAAAATTTTAATGCTTTAGGAGTTGTTGTAGTCGTAGAGTAGTGACCCTTCCCAATGATAGATGGATGACAACCTTCTGAAGGCAATTTCATCACAGGTTTTTTGGGATTGAGTCGTATATCATTTGCTTGTGTGCTTTTTTACATTCGACTTAGTTTCTATGTTAGAGTTAGTAAAATGGTCATCTTTAATGCATAAGTTAGGAATCCATGAGAGACACTCATATCTCTTTAAGTTGACTCAAAATGATTCTCAGGGCTTAATAATGAAAATATAAATGTTATTCAATATGATTGAGTGATTGTGTAGCTATAGAAAATCGACTAGATTCTTGTTGCCATGAGAAGTGAGCTAAATTATCTTGTGTGTAAAATTGTAACATCTAGAACTTGCCATAGTGTGCATAGGATAGCTAGTAGTTAGGGAGTTAGAATATGATCAGGACATTTCTTTGAAGAAGCCAATTGTTTCCCATGTTGTTTACCTTCATGTACATTCTCCCTGTAAACCCCATTTGAGATATAAGCCTTACTCTTTCTTAGCCACAAAAGTAGCTTAACTTGTTGATCTAAAGTAGTGTTACGCACTTTGAGACTTGAAAGTAAAGGTCCACCGAAGTATAATTTTAAGGTAAAAAGAAGAAAAACAAAATTGTGGGAAGAGAAGAAAAATAGGAAAGGGGTGCCCATAGAATTCTATCGTTTAGTTCCTGCTAGGACAACTAAAAGATATAGCTTTAATTGCAAAATTCTTATTGATGTTATAAGCAAAGACTAGCATTCAAGTAGTTAAAAAGGGGAATGAGAAGAAAAGAAAGAAAAAGCGTGAGTTAATGAAGGGTGAGCATCAAGGAAAAAAGTGGTGGACTTGAAAAGTGAAAAATGTCTTAAAAGTCCTTAGGGCGGTCCTACCCATCCCTTAGCCGACATTACAACTAGAAAAGGGGGCGGTAGTCATTATAAAAGAAATATCATTCCTACCCATCCCTTAGTTGACATTACAACTAGAAAAGGGCCTTGTGATTCGAATCACTTGAAACAACCAAGTAGTCTAAATTTACATGAAGGGCAAGCTTATAATATGTGACATATGTACATTACATCATTTATAAGTGTGAGAGTGCCTTGCTTTCTATGTTCCGTGTGTTTGTATTAATAATCTAAGAAGGAACATCACTAAAAGTGAGGGGCACAAAATGTCTGGTCGGTATACTATTTGTTTCATATTTCATACTTAATCATATTGGCCCTATGTTTTGAAAAGATGAGTCAATTATAGAGGTTGTGCATTCCTGAGTGTGAAACCTTTACATGTGCTTGATAAGAATTGTTATATGTTGATGAACCACTTGTTTCATACTCAATGCTAGTTAGTTGAGCGTGAATTATTAGAGGTGCCAAGTGTGATGGTAAAAGATGAGTTTATGTATGGAGTTAAATATTTTTCGAGGACGAACAATGGTTTAAGTGTGGGGTGGTGATGTTGGGCATATTTTTATGCCCATTTTCCTTGTTTTCCCCCATCTTTTACCTTGTTTTGAGTTCATAATCCTTATGAAATGCATAAATTAATATGTTTTAGGGTTTTGTATGCTAATAAACAATTTGTTTCACAAAGTTATTCTAAACCAATACTAATGCTTGTATTGTATTCTCTTCCTCTTAAATTTTTCTTAACAAAGTGTAACATTAAGACTTGGCTGAATTCTCTACTTTCTTGACTCTAGAGAGGTAGAGATTAGAAAAAGAGAATAAAAACAGAGCCTTGAACATTATGGTTCATTGTATGACTTGAGTTGTGGTCACAACATAGTTAATTTGGAACTAATTGATAATGTTTAAAGTGAAACTACTCGAGAGACCTAATCCGATAATTGAGTATAGTCATATAATAGGGACGAACTAATTATCTGGATGAACCTATGTTATCAATTCTATAAGTCAAATATTTGGATAGATCACAAGTGTAAGACCCCAAGTAGTTCTGAACCTACATGGAACACTTCCCTAGTTAATTGCATTATCTTGATAACAAATCAATTATCAATACTGTTATGTGTTTACTTCCTTACAAAAACCCATTTTAGGAAATAATAGACTTAAAAGCTTAAATACTAGTGTTATTCTATATCTTGACCATATTTCCTGTGGGATCGACCCCAACCTAGTTATGTATAGCTTAAATAGTTATGTATTTTGGACTAACAAATGCTCCTACATCTTTTATGGAATTGAAGAATAGGGTGTTCAAGTAGTATTTAGATATGTTCATGATTGTTTTCATAGATGATATTCTCATATACTCTCGGAGGGAGGGGGAGCATGCCGCTCATTTGAGGATTGTGTTGCAGGCTCTCAAGGATTTCCAGTTGTTTGCTAAATTCATCAAGTGTGAGTTTTGGCTGAACTCAGTAGCATTTTTGGTTCATATAGTGTCTAGAAAGGGTGTGTATATAGAATCTCAATAGATAGAAGCGGTGAAGAATTGGCCTATACCTATTAGTCCTACAGATATTAGGAGCTTTTTAGGTTCAGCTGGCAACTACAGGAGGTTCGTAGAGAGATTTTCAACCATTGTAGCATTAATGACTAAGTTGACCCAGAAGATGGTCAAATTTCTGTTGTCGGATGCTTGTGAGAAGAGTTTTCAGGAGTTAAAGACTCGACTCACTTCAACCCCAGTATTGACTATACCGGAGGGCACAAATGGTTTTGTTGTGTATTTTGATGCTTCTAGGGTTGGTCTTGGTTGTGTGTTGATGCAGCATGGCAAGGTCATTGCGTATGCCTCTAAACAACTTAAGACTCATGGGAAGATTTATACTGATGCATGACCTAGAGTTGGCAGTGGTGGTGTCTTCTTTGAAGATTTGGAGACACTATTTGTATGGGGTGCATGTGGATGTGTTCATGAACCACAAGAGCCTCCAGTACATGTTCACTCAAAAGGACCTGAATTTACAGCAAATGAGATGGCTAGAGCTTCTCGAGGACTATGACATGAGTGTCTTTTATTATTCGGGCAAGCCAATGTAGTGGCGGATGCTCTTAGTAGGCTATCCATGGAGAGTGTCTCATGTCAAGGATGGGAGAAAGGAGTTGATGAAGGAGGTCCATAGGCTTGCTCGTTTGGGGTTTCACTTTATAATTTCAACGGATAGTGGTGTTATTGTTCAGGTTGTTATAGAGAGGCTAAAAATAACCCAGACTCGTTAGAAATATTATGAAAATATAGGCGGAGAGTTCTTGAGTTTGAGGTAGATGATTGGGTGTTTCTAAAGGTGTCTCCCACGAAAGGAGTGATAAGATTCAATAAGAATAGAAAGCTTATTCCCCAATTTTTTGGTCCTTATAGGATTCTAAGGTGAGTGTGAAAGGTGGCATATGAGTTGGAGTTACTAGTAGAGCTAGCTTCAGTGCGTCCAGTTTTCCATGTATCAAAGTGCATTGTTGACCCAACCTTAGTTATTCCAGTAGAGAGAATTTGTGTGAAGGATAGCCTTACCTATGAGGAGGTTTCAATTGTGATCCTTGATCGTCGGGTTTGGAAGTTGAGGAACAAGGAAGTATCTTCAGAGAAGGTTTTCTGGAGAAATCAGCTTGTTGAGGGAGCATTATGGGAAGCCGAAGCAGATATGATGGCTAGATACCTGCATCTTTTGCCTTCCGGCTCAGTTCTAGCATGAGGTACCAATTTCAACCATAGTACTCTATCCAGTTCATGTCAAGTTCATATCTCTAAGTTTCTTTCATGTCATTGCATGAATATATGTTTCAAAAAGTTAGTTCAGTCATGTATCTCAGTTCGGAGTCAGTCACTCTGTCAGTTTTCAGTCTATGGCTTTTAGTTTCGAGATTGCATCTTGTTCCCTATCTTTTTAGCTTCATTAGCCCACATTCGAGGACGAATATTCCTAAGGGGGAGATAATGTAACACCCTAAAAGTTCCTACATTCAATCCCTAGACTGGTACAAGATTCAGTAGAAAAATCTGCAGTTTTCTCTTAGAACGACTCGTGGTATGAGTCGTTGTTCCATGGTACGAGTCGTAGGAGGAATCATGGTGAGCCAACAGTTTCCCTAACTAGTGAGAATGACTTGAGGAACGATTTGTGGATGATGTAGTAAGTTGTGGTCAAGAGTCATGATAAGCTTCTGGTTGCCAGGTCTTGGGCATACGAGTCAAGGTACGACTCGTTATATGGTGTGACGGGTCGTGCTACGACTCGTTGTAGGAAACAATGAATCATTGTGAGGCCCGTAGTTTGAGAAAACAGAGAACCTGAAAATTTGATTGGCTAACAATTGAAGGACACCATGAGTTGTTGTTTGGTGGTACGACCCATGGTGCCTGGCAGATAAATTTTAATTACGGTTCAAGAAGAAAGTCATCATTTTCCCTAATTAGGGTCTGCCCAATGGGGTATTGCTCCAAAGTTCTTATCGTTCTCTTGATTCTATCAACAAATCAGTGGCTAAAAATTTTGTCGTCAGTTCAATCATGGACCAAACATTTGGCATGGCTAAGGAACTTCTTGATAGAATGACAAATACTAATAGAGCATGGCACACTAGAGACAATGATGTGTCCGCAAATTGTACATCTTCCAACCAGCTAGAAACCAAGTTGAGAAGGAGAGATAAAAGTGGGATGAAACATTAGCTAAGATGATGACTCAAGTTGAGTTAATGGCCAAGAATATCTTGGGATCCAAAACAAAAGGCGTCAATGTTGTTGGTACCCAATGTCACAACCCATATGAGGAAGATGTTCCGCAACCGAGATATGATGAGGAGTGTCAATTGATGGTTGGCCAGATAGTGGGTTTCTATCAAGGATATCAAAGTGCCAACAATGTCCCTTGGAATCCTCGTGATGGGAACCAATGTTGGAGAAATCTATATAACCAAGGAAGGGGTGATAAAGATAGCCAATGGAGAAACTAGGAGCCTGAATGGGTGGGGACAGGTACTATAGAAGTGCAAACCCTTATATCACCCCTCCCAAAGATGATGTGGCCCTAGTGCAGCCTAGCATAAGTGATGTGGGTAGTTCAAAGATTGAGGACATGCTTTCAAGATTATTGAAAAAAGTGGAGTCCACCAATAGTGGTATTAAAGTATTGAATGAGGAGATGTCTATCCTTGCCCAAATAGTGAGCTCCCATTCAACTTCAATCAGACATTTGGAAGCAAAAATGAATCATCTGTCCACCCAAATGAACTCAAAAATGAAAGGAACCCTTCCTAGTGACACAATGCGAATCCAAAGAAAGATGCCCATTGTATGGCCATTTTCACAAGGAGTGGGAAGGTCATTACTATTGTAGGTGATAAGTCCAAAGGGGTTGTTGGTCTGAAACCAATTGAAGAAGATTTGAACGAAGAGGTACCAAATGTGCCTATTTGTGTTGCGGATGAGACAGTGCTCGAGGAGGAAGTGGTTGAAATTCCTCCTAAAGATGTGAATGTTGATGAAAAGGGTGAAGGGGCCCCAAATGCTAAAGGCCAAGAGCCTAGAATTCCACCTCCTTACCCTCAACAGTTAACTAAAAAGAAAGAGTATAACTAGTTCAAGAAGTTTATCAATATGTTTAGCAAGTTGTCCATCAATATACCACAAGTAGATGCATGCATTGCTCCAAATATCAGGTTATGCTAAATTTATGAAAGAGCTCCTAAATAAGAAAAGAGTTGTGGATGTGGACACAGTGGAGGTGTCGCATACTATAATGCAGTGATGGCAAGCAACCTTGCTATGAAAAGAGATGATCCCGGACCATTCACTATTCCTTGGACCATTGGGGTGTACGTGTTTAACAAAGCTCTCAGCGACCTAGGGGTGAGCATAAATTTTATGTTCCTTGTGATTTTAAAAAATCTAGGATTGGGAAGTACCAAGCCTACCACAATGAGGTTGCTTAAGCCTGATCAATCTGTAAAGCGCCCCGTGGGAATTCTTGTGGATGTGTTGGTCAAGGTAGACACATTAGTCCTTCCATCTAACTTTCTTTTGTTGGATTTTGATGTGGATATTGAGGTGCCCATCATTTTAGGGTGACCATTCTTGGCCACCGGGCGAGCTCTAATAGATGTTGAGCTTGGAGAATTAAAATTTTGAGTGGGTGGTGAAGAAGTGACATTCAAAGTATGCCAACCTATGAAACTACCCAATGAATTCAAAGTAATAGATTTGATGGATGAAGAAGACAAGCAAGAGAAGGATCTTGAGGTGGAGGACATCCCTTATGATGAGTGATATTATTTTGACATGAAACCATCATGCCATGATATTAAATCAAGTACTTCTTGGGAGGCATCCCATGTGTCTTTGAATTTCCTTTATACATTACATTTGGTTATTTTTGTTGCATAGGAGAATTTGATTGTGAATAAGGTGGAAGAAAATAGAGTAGGGGCACCTGTGTGGGACCTAAAAAATGCAGGTACTAACCTACGGAGCACAGGTTAAGCGCATGAGTGATGAAGAATGCTTGGAAATATGATGAGAACCTATGCCACACCCACGAAATGCAGGTGTAAATCTGCGGAGTGCAGGAGTGATACAGTGCACCTAGAAAGAAAATTAGAAAAATTAAAGTGACCTACGTCTCACTTGCTAAATGCATGTGGAAACCCGCGAGTGTGCCACATCTCTAAGGAAGTGGACTGAACAAACATGAATTCCACATGCATCTAGATTGCAGTTCTCAAGTGGAAATTTGAGGCCGCGGAACCAATCCAGGCGCATGTATGACTTAGATTTTTTTAAACGTTGACCAACCCATTGACCAACCCGACCCAATTCTGAGCCATGTCTTTTAAACTTCTTCCCCACTTCTCAAAACCCCTATTTTCTGCACCACTTTTCCAATTTCATGACCCCTGAACCATCTTTCCAACTTCCCACATTCCACCATTAAATCCACCTTCAATCCCCACCAATCCTTTCACATTCTCTCCTTCTATAAAACTCACCCATTCATCCATTTTCTATGGTCACTAGATTTTTCACTTACCAAACAAGAGAAACAAGGGCTTGGGTCGGCTATCTTGAGCAAAAGTTTTTAAGTGCAAATTTCATCTCCTTCCTCACTCTAATTGGTATGTCTTGTGATTTTCATCTCTACATCTTTGAGCTTAATAAAATATATAGCATCAAAAGAATGATAAGTCTACATATTCTAGACACATGTTTTCACCATTTCCTCTTAAGTGTTCTTCGTGTTCTTGGTAGAATTTAATTTTAGTGGATATTGTGGGTGAGCTCAAAATTGCAAATTTAAGGGGTACGTATTCTCATTTCGTGATGCTAAATCTATTGGGTGTGCTATTATACTTTGAAATTGGTGTTGGGGGTGAAATCTATGTAACCCATTTTCTTGGGATGCATAATTTGTCCCAATAATAGATAAAGTGACATCTTTTCAAGGGGAATTCGTCATTTCTTCTTGTGTGCTTAATAAAGTAGATGAAAATGTGATAATGTATGTGAGTTTTGTGAAGTGTTGAACTTTATTTTATGAATGCGGTTCAAATGAGTCACTTTATGATTCCCGATGATAGATGGGGTAACGTCCTTCTTAAGGGAAGCCTTTAAGTAGTCATAATGGTATTTTTTATTGATTGATATTGTGGTATGTCTTTTAGGGAAGTCTGAATACTTGTTAGATAATAATTTTGTGCATACTTTGTTGGAAAATTTGAGTAACATCATTTGGGTTGAATTTTGGGCACTGTTGGGCAACTGTATGCTGCAAATCTGGACCTATGGAATGCAGTTGTTCTACAGGAATGAGGACTGAGCTTTAGGCTCACTTCCTTAATGTTGTGTTACTCTAGAGAGCTGTTGATCCCCATCTACAAAACATATATGCAATGTAGGTGTTGGTATTAACAGACAGTATTTCGCTTAGCACCTGCGGGCTGCCAGTCCCTACCTGCGAAATGCAAGTGTAGTGCAGGTGCTACCAATTTGTTTGATATCCAATATTCTTTTGTTCCTTTCATTAGCCGAGTATAGTTATTGTCTTTTATTGTCCATAATGAAAAATAAATATTTTGGTTTGGTTTGGTTGTGGTACTCACATGATCTTTTAGGAACAAGACTTTACCTATGTAACAAGACAAGGGGAAGGCCCTAGCCTCCTCCAAAAGTCAAGGGAAAGGCAAGGCAAAGGCAAGGCAAAGGCAACTCTAGCCTCTATTAACAACATAGATGCTATCCGGTTCTGTATGGAAGGCATGGAAGTATATTACATCAACTATCAGGATCGAGCGATAAACCTGGAAAAGTGCTTCAATATAGCAGGGATGGGGTAAGACGTCCCCAATATCAATAAGCAATTTGCAGAGAGATAGTGGCCCCATTCTTGGATGCGCAACCTGGCTATTACCCCAACCTAGTAATGGAGTTCTATTCCTTATATCAAGTGAGACAAGACTCAACAAAACACACTACGAAGGTGGATGACTTCCCAAATCTTCCATCAGTCAGGGTTCATGGAGTAGAGGTGGATATCACCCCTGATGCAATCAGCTCTATCTATTGGGGTGAGGAAATTAAACCAGGGACATAGTTCGCACAAAAGGTGGCAACCAAAGCTAATTCATGCATGTGGGTGGCTTAGACTATCGTAGATGGGCAACCTTTATGGGCTACCATGGGGGGAGAAATTCAAAGGAATGACCTCCAATTCAAAGCCAAACTAAGGCTTAAGTTGGTGTGTAGTCATCTCATACCATCCAAGAATAACTAGAGGGTAAATATTGAGGTTGCTATCCTGATAGAATATATCATGACTGGGGTGCATGTCAACATTGGTGAGATGGTCACCACACAATACAAAAAAAAGGCTAGGTAGCAAGGTCTCTCTATGCCTTTCTATATCCTCATCAGCCAGTTATTGTAACACCCAGAAAGTCCCCTACAATCAAGCCCTAGACTGGTAGCTAATTCAATAGAAAAATCTACAATTTTCTCTCAAAATGACTCGTGGTACAAGTCGTTGTTCAATGGTACGGATCGTGGTGAGCCATTAGTTTCCCTAACTAGTGATAACGACATGTAGAACAAGTTGTGGAATGATGTAATGAGTCGTGGTCAAGAGTCGTGATAAGCCTCTTATTGTCAGGTCTTGGACATACGAGTCAAGGTACGACTCATTGTGTGGTGTGACGGGTCATGGTTCGAGTCATGGTATGACTCGTTGTAGGAAAAAATGAGTCATTCTGAGGCACGTAGTCTGAGAAAATAGAGAACTTGGAAATTCGACTGGCTAACAATGAAAGGAAACCATGAGTCATTGTTTGGTGGTACAACTCGTGGTACGACCCATGCTGCCTAGCAGACTTGTTTTAGTTACGGTTCCCCAGGGTATTTTTGTAAATTCCTAAGCTTCTAAACCCTATGTCATGTTGTTTTTCCCTTCTTAAAGAGTGTTTTATGGGGTTTAACCTAGCCTAAGTCATTATGCTCTAATAATTAGATTAGTTTTGAAATCCTCTTCCAAGATTAAGCAAGGGTTCCTCATCAAATTCTATCCCAATCTTCTTGGGTGTTCAACGAAAGCTTAGAAATCATTCAACCCAGGTATGTAGGGCCATGAATGGGGGATTTATTCCACCCTCATGCCCAATTTCTTCTTTAACTCATGAATTCAATCCTCCAAGCATGTCAAATTGAATTCTAGTCTTTTACTCATTTTTCATGAAATCTCCCATGCTATCTCTATGAGTTTAATCCTCTCATACTTTAATTGATGTTTATGAATATTAGAACATATCTAAACCTTGATTTATTTATTAATTCATGATTTCAAATTTATGAAGATTATGCCCTATTATACATGATTTATAAATTTCAAGCTTATGAGTCTATGATTTCTAGTATGATGAACTATCTAGTATGATTGAATGTTTATGAATTCTTAACTTAAGATCCCATGATTTTGAAGTATGAAGCTTATTTCAAGTATGTATGATTTCTTGATTTGGGAAAACCCATATAAAGTTAAGTACGTTTATCATGATTTTAGCCAAGACTTACAAGATCAGTTTTAAAGAGATATTTGGAGTCAATACTCCCCAATATTGAGATTCAAGCTTTGTTTTGTGAATACGATTATGAGTAATATGCATGTTTTGGGAGTAGTGTATAGCCCTGAGTAAGCCAGGGAATCTGAGGACCCAAGTCTTTGAACTACACGCCAACGTAGGATATATTCTTATTTAGGACCTCTTAAGAGAGTGTTTCCCCAGCTCGAGGATACACCATGATATCACACCTTATTCATCCTTTTCCCTGGGAAGGATAGGATGACTCTCCTATTCATGGGCAAGATGTGGGATCATCATGCGCTTACATGTGATGGTTTTCGGTTATGACGAGTCTCCCATTGTTCCTCATGTTTTCAGTTACTCATGTTTATGTCTTATAATAATATATTTTATAACATATTTTACCCTTTGATAAGCCTTTGAGTTTTCACTTATGTTATCAAATACAACACACTACATGATTTCTATTTCTAAACCTCGAATCATTATATTCATCTTTTTATGAATAGCTTATGATTAAGCATATTTAAGATATATGTTTTTCAGCATACAACCCTTACTCTCATGATCTCAAACCTCGAATCATTATATTCATCTTTTTATGAATAGCTTATGATTAAGCATATTTAAGATATATGTTTTTCAAAGATACAACCCTTACTCTCATGATCTATCTTGAGTCGTATTTATGATTTCAACTATCATTTTACTAGCATGTTTTACTTTCTCTACATACTCAGTATATGTAAAGTATTGACCACATACTCTATGCTATATTGTCTCATGATAAGGTTCAGTGATCCATCTAGTCCTCTCGATAGTTCACTCCCAATCGCCCATCTCTATTCCTTCTTGGGTGAGTCCTTATGCTCCGAGGATGTTATTAGATTTATGTTTTCATCATGTCTTTTAGTTTCATACATAGTGAGGTAGTTGGGGGTTGTCCTATTAGCTCGCCATAGTAGTAGGAGTTTCGTGACAATCATGAATAGACAATTTCAAAGATCGCTTATTTGTGTTTACGCTTTTGTCCATATGATAAGAAACTTCCTCTATATCATGTCCATGCTTTTTTCTATTTAGTAAGGCCCTTATCATACTATGTATGTGCCATGGGTAAGCGTGAGTCATTCATATTCTAGGTCCCATGTCTCGGTCAAGGGTCTCAACTCGGGTCATGACAAAGAATATGCTAAAGTAGGATTCCCTATTTTCCTAATGAAAATCCTAGCTCAAGCACTGGGTGATCGACATTGAGAAAAGAGAGATGCAGATACCCAAAAGAAAGCAAGAAGAGACTAGAAACAGATACCCCATAGACTCCGCAACCCGTGATTTTGATGAGGTTCTATTAGCCTCCGACCTCAATGTTCCTACTCCCGAAATATTGAGACATGCTTCGCAGTATGTCGGTCGTGTGGATCTTCACCATCATTTTCATCTTCCAAGCAAAGTGGTCAAAATCGGGCCGATATGACTAATTTTCATGAAAACCAAGCACTCATCGAGAAATTGATGAACAACACAATGAAGACAAGCTGAGCAGCATAAATAAGTTGTGCTCCCAAGTTGTTATGGTTGAGGGATCCGTCTCTTCTCTCCAAGTTGTTATGATGATGGAGATTAGTAGCTAGTTAAGGGAGTTCTTATCCTTCCTTATTCTTCATTTTTACATTGGGAACAATGTATAATTTTGTCAAAGTAGAGGCCGCTTCTTTTGCTGTTGGTCATGCTGTTTTCACGATTATTTACTCTTTTAGTCTTTGTCGGGCTTGCTCTTGATGTTTCTAAGCACTCAACATGGTTGCCGATTTGCTGAATGCCTCGTCAGTTTGTTTTGAATTATTGAATATTGTAGGGCTATTTTTCTTGCTTTGATGATATGAGTGTCATTAACCGGTTAACAACGGTGGTGTTCGCATTGAAGATTTGGAGACTTTATTTGTATGGGGTCCATGATGTGTTTGCTGCACTGTAAAAGAAATACAATATGTGTTCACCTATGGATTTGAATTTGCGACAAAGGAAATGGTTGTATAACCTGAAGGACTATGAAATGAGTGCCCTTATCATTCGTGCAAGGCTAATGTAGTGGTGGGATGCCCTAGTAGGCTATCGATGGAGAGTGTTTCTCCTATGGAGGATTAGAGGAAGGAGTTAGTAAAGGATGTATATCGGCTTGCACGCAAGGTCTTCCTGCTGACTCGTCGACAAGGTGCTGGGCTGATCGAATGGGCCGAATCTTTAGTGACCGAGGTCAAGGCTACACAAGGTGAGGATCCTATTTTGGTCAAATTGAAGGAAGCGATTCAACATCAGAAGATAAAGGTTTTCTCCAAGAGGGAGATAGTCCTTCAAGATTTGGTGGTCGCTATATTTTGGATGTTGATAATTGAGAGAACTGACATTGTGCGAGGCCATGGTTCCCGATATTCTATATACCAGTTCCACTAATATGTACCGTGACCTACTGGAAGTCTATTGGTGGAATGGCATGGACAAAAAAATAGTGGAGTTCATGGCTAAGTGTCCGAATTGTCAAACAATTGAAGGTGGAGCATCCAAGACCCGAGAGGAGTGCTACAAGACACGCATCCCCACTTGGAAGTGGGAAAAGATCAATATGGACTTCATCACAGGGTTGCTCTCGCATTTATTAATGACTCTATTTGGGTAGTTGTAGACAGATTGATGAGTGGCTCATTTTCTACTCGTCAAAACTACCGACTCAATTGAGGACTATGCTAAATTGTACATCCGAGAGTTATTTGATTGCATGGAGTGCATTTATCCATCATTTAAGACATAGGTATCGCTTACCTCACAATTTGGAAGATTGTTTCGGAAGGGACTTGGAACTCAGTCAAGCTTAGCACAACTTTTCACCCACAATTACGTATGATCAGGATGAGAGGACCATTTAGACTCGAGGATATATTGTGATTGACTTTGAAGGGTAGGTGGATTATAAGTTACTCTTATCGAGTTTGCAAATAATAACAACTACCATTCTAGCATCCATGGCTCCATTTTGAGCTCTTTATGGGTGGAGATGGATCACCATTGGTTGGTTTGAGGTAGGCAGCTACTGATAGTGGCCATTCACCATGAGGCTATGGAGAAAGTTCAGCTTATATGTAAGTGAAAGGCTGAAAATAACTCTGTGTCACAAAAGTTATATGCTGATGTTAGACTCGAGAAGTCAAGTTTTGAAGTTTATGATTGGTGTTCTCGGGAAGGTGTCTCCCATGCAGGAGTAATGAAGTTCGAAAAAAAAGAGAAGCTTAGTCCCCTGGAGTATATTGGTCCCTATGTGATTGTGAGATGTGTTGGCAAGGTTTCAGATGAAATGAGCTACCAATGAGTCAGTTTTTGGTACATCCAATTTTTTTCATGTATCATTGTTAAAAAAGTGCATTGGTGATTCAACTTTGCTGTCCCAAAGGGAGAGAATAGGTGTAGCGATGTTTAACTATGAGGAGGTACTGGCCAGATCCTTGATCGTGTTCAAGCCGAGGAACAAAATAGCCTAAGAAAGGTTCCTGAAGCTGAGGAGCTATAAGAGAAGCCGAAGTAGATAGGATGGCTAAATACCCACACCTTTTCCCTACCGACAAAGTTCTAGCATGAGGTATTAGTTTCCTCTCTAATTCTCTATTTAGTTTCATGTCAATTTCATGTCTACGGGCTTCTTTTATGTCAAGGTACGTACGAGTAATCCATGAATCTGGGCCAACACAGCGTATATCCATGAATTCGCTCGCCTCATGTGTATATCCATGAATTCCGCTCAGTCACTACTCCATCGCTTTCGCCCGATGTTCCGCATTTGAGATTTCGTTGCTTTCCCAAACTTTTTAGTATGTTTACCCCACATTTAAGGATAAATGTTCCCAAGGAGTAGATATTGTTATATCCTAAAGGTTCCTAAGACTAGACTTGAGATTTGAAATGTGTTAAGCAAAAAGAGAGAAAATTTTGCACAGAACAACTCATGGTACGAGTCATGATGAAGGTACGACTTGTAGGAGTGTGCTTGTGTTTAGAATATGCGGTGAGGAGTCCAAGAATGAGTCAAGGTATGACTCGTGGCATTATGTTATGTGTCATAGATGAACCATGGCTCGAGGACCGAGTTACCCAGTTGGAAAGTATGAATCGTTGTATGACCCGTTATAGGAAACAACAAGTCGTGGCCTCGCACTCATGAGAAGGAAATGAGGATCTGGAAACAATGATCACGAGTGATTTAATGAATCATAGGTTGGTGTGAAATGTGGACCGAATTGTGGAAAACTTCGAAAGTCGTGGAAGAAAGCAATGGCGATTACGGATGGTAACTACGAGTAGTGGTATTGAGGTACGACTATGTGGTCCGAGTAGTGACATCCGCAGAGTGAAATTTTCTGTGATTTAAGTAAGGGAATTTTCATAATTCCTAAGCTCCTAAACCCTAAACTAGATCATTTTAAGCTCTCCGTCACAAGGTTTTAAGAGGGTTGGAACCTATTCGAAACCCTCTCCTCCCATGCAAGTCTATACTCTATTGAAGATCGAGCCTAGAACCCTTCAAGCTCTTCTCCAAATTCCTTGGCCAGGGCAAGTGTATATTTAGTTCTTCCGTGTGTATGTGAGGCCATGAATAGCAGTTCCTTTTCATCCTCATGCTCCTAATTCTCCTCACCCGATGAATCATGCCCCCGCCACGCCCCACCTTGGGAGGCGTAACAACAATTTAATGCTACACTGGGACCTAGCTGACCTAGCTGGGCTACAAGCACCTCTCCCGGTGCCTGCAGCAACACAAAATCAAGAAACAAATAGCCGTATCTCGACTCCAGAACACACCCTACTCGACAAGGCCACACAAACAAACCTCAGAAAAGGAACAACTAACCCAATGTACCAACAATAAAAGGATTCTATGCGGACCGACAAGACCACCATGTTGTCTAAGTCATAAAAAAAAGCGAAAATAGGATGTCATATATGAACTAGAGCCGACAAGGCCGTTTAACTAATAAATTTAAACTAGGCCGCACATGGATGGTGCACAAACATATATATATAGGCCCCATACGGCCAACAACGCATAACTAGCTAGGAACTGAAGACTGTGGACCGCAAGCCTCTAAGAGTGAACAGGTTATCGCATGCATTCCCGACCTACCCAAATTATATAATAAAAGACAAGAAAAGATCTACATCTGGCACTCCAAATGAAAGGAGCCACCAATCTCGCGACTCGAATAGCTGCTAAAGGATATCTCGAAACTCCGTATGTCTAAACCTACTGTGCAAGCATGTAGCGCCTTATGTGTGGTGTTAGTACAATATGTACCAAGTATGTAAGGAAATAATAATAATTGAATAAAAAGCATGATAAAGAACCTAAAGTAATCAAAGAAAGCGAGCATAGATTAACCCAATGCTTTTATAATCATAGCCTCGCATCTAGTAGACAACTATACAAATAAGGGCGTAAGTCGTGACGAATATATTCATATGCTATATCTAGCAAGAAAATATACAAAAAGAATCTAACTCCTAGTTCTACAAGCCCGGAAAGTACAAATAACACGTAGATAACCTACTTGGGCCCCCATAAGCCACCACAAGTACACCAATTTACATATTCTATTCAGGTCACTAGGGTGTCACAAGTAGCCGCAACCAAACCTATCCGGCCTCTAGGATCAGAATCGAGCCCATCGGTCGCCGCAACCGTATCCAAGCCCTCTCGCTCGTAACGCACCTCTCACTCACAAGGCTCCACCGAGGGTCAATAATGCCATTATGGAATAAAGGAAATCTATACGAATGGACTTTGATATGGCTTAGAAGGTCTAAATATAGTCCTTTCGCATGTCGCATAGCTTCCGGAAAGCAATCTATAGCCCCATAGGTAATGATACGTTAGGTAATCTTGAGGTCGATTTTGACGGGGAGACCAACTAAGGTGGGTTAATCCTTACACAGGCATCACTGAGACATGCTATAGCCCCATACAATCACAACAGGGCGTTCCAAGATCTTTAGCCGAACACAACTGCCACTGCCCTCAAATAGTCTATAGCCGCCAACAAAGAACTCCATATGCCCATACCACTGTAAAGGTCCCGACAAGGATTACACTTTTGGCCGCCAGGACAGACTAGGCGAGGCTCGGGGGTGACCTAAGCGACACCAAGGCCATTCGGGATGATGATAGCTCATAAGTGAACAACAAGGTTGCGTGCAACCACTATCTAGTTCTTTATCTTAGAAGACCCAGAGGGTTGCTATTAATCGACGTACTCCTAAGCAAATTTCTAACTTACGTGCAGCCTATCGTAAATTCCCAAGATGATGCAATACTATGGTACTATGGTTCTAGTCCTTTAGGCATTAAATCCTGTCCGTCTAGACAACATATAGCTCCCTCGAGCAATTCATAGCCCCAGAAAGTAAATATATCCTGGATTTATCCCTCCAGGGAAACATGTACGTGGGTGTCTACAAGAGTCAGACCGTGTTGGCCCCACATCTAATCCCCGATAAGTTATTCCACTCAAGACGTTACTTCTACTATCGATTCTACCAACTATGGTGTGGTTGCCCGACCGACTCACATAACAAGCAAAAGAGGTCGACCGAAGCCAACGTTCACCGACAAGAGCCAATCATATGGCAAGCTACGATCATTGGGCAACCCCTATGCCATCAACTCGAAGGTAAGACCATCCTATCAATATTCTATCCCTGGAGGCATCAAGGTAGCGAACCGGCCTACTAGCGAGCTTACGCTATATGAGTGTCAAATGTAATGTTATATCGCCCGTCACGCCCGGTGCTATACAACTTTACCAAGTTAGGGCCCAACAACTACCAACAATCGTCTAAAATCTTGGTAAGACAAAGAAGACGTCAGTATCCCACTAATACTATGAACAAATTAATAGGGGAATCTGTGACGCTCTTAGAGTTTGTCACACTGTGCATATTTTTTCCCTATGGGGAATACTAAGGTATACATCACTTGTCTCGTATAAATAACCAATAACATATCTAATCCTTATCTACTTGTAGTAGCTAATCACAACAAACGTACTTACAAATTTTTACTTACAAAAGTTTAGGACGACTGGAGTAACTTGCCGAAGAAATTGGCTTCACATACCTCAATTATCGCTTTCTACTTGCCCAATCCTATTCCAACAGAGAACCAAAGAATTTCACTCTCATAACCTCTATATTGATGTAATAAATCTGTTTTCAATCCCAGAAAATAGCTAGCAACATTCAATAATATTCACAATGACCACTCATGTATAATCAACCTGCTCGTCGAAAAACTCATGAATTTCTAAGAGTTTAGAAGATAGAAATACTTACTTGTCACTTGTAGGGCTTAGGACTTCGATTAGAACCGATTTACAACTTTTACTCTGGGGACTTGTAATGTTCTCGTACTCACCGCTTGTAGAAATTGTCCGCTTTGGCTCACCCCCACCGTTTTAAAAACGCGTCTAAAGGGGAGAGGTATCCAAGCACTTATAAAGTACTCTTCGTTCTCCTCCCCAATCTATGTGGGATTTGCCTAAGTAAACCAGGTATTACGTATCGCCGTCCCTCGGTCACCCTCAGGACTCGGGCCATTCTCACCGAGGTTTGCTCCACCACCGGCCCTAAGACTGTACTCATACCATCAGAATGTGCCTAAGACCACCGCTTGTAGAAATTGCTCGCTGGGCTCACTACCTGCTTAAATGTAGGGAGAGGTATCCAAGCACTTGTAGTAATTTTTCGTCTCCTCCTTCAACTGATGGGGATTTGGCCTAAGCAGACCAAAGATGGCGTAACGCCCGGTTTATTTCTAGGCAAAATCCCACATCGATTGGGGAGGAGAACGAAGAGTACTTTATAAGTGCTCGATACCTCCCTTGTAGACGCATGAAACCGTGAGGGATGAGCCCCAAAGCGGACAATTCCGCTAGAAATCGTATCGGGTGCGGCGAGAGACCTGGAATTTGATATCACTGACCGGGTATTTCAGCATTCCAATGAAAGCGGTGATGAGACTTGGCAAGAGAGTTTCACCCGAGATCTGCTGCCCTTATTAGATTCGTCAAGAATAAAGCTAAGTGGCATATGAGCTGAACTCTCTGTAATTGTGAACTGCTCATCCGGGGCTTTCCACGTATCTATGCTAAGGAAGTGCATAGGAGACCCACTCAGAGTTGTCTCGCCTAGGATGTCCAGTGTTACCAAGAGTCAGTTTCCATGTAATAGTGTTCAAGTAGCCATACTAGATAAAGATTCATGGTGTTGAGAACCAAAGATATCGTATCCGTCAAGGTGCCGTGGGCATAATAGGAACCGAGAAGAGATGACTTGGGACGTAGAGGAAGATATGAAAATTAGATATCCTCACTTGTTTCAAGCCTAATAATCAAGAGGTGTGTTAGTATTGTTATTTTATACAGCGCCTATAGTATATGTATAAATGAGATAATCACTCCAATCTTTTATCTGCATTTAATGCTATAGTATTGTTGTGGAGTACCCGTATTGGACTTTTCTCATTTCAGGTTTTTGAGATAGTTCATATTACGTGGGAAACTCTTCCAAAATTTTTCTAAGAATGAAGCTGAGCGAGCCGAGAATTCCTATAAATGTGTTTACATTCGAGGATGAATGTTCTTGAAGGGGGAGGATGTTACACCCCGTAAATTCTCAACATGTAGATGGCCTATTCGCATGTTGGTTAAGAGATTTTGATGCCATACATGCTAGGAAAAGGCCCGGGAAAAGACCGATAAGAGATTCGTCGAACCATCGCGGAGGAGCCGGCGCAGCCTCCGTGACGGCACCGTGCAGCCATGGAGGGAGGGCCTCCGTTGGCGCCGTGGTCACGGGGAGGCCCTGGCCCAAGCCCAATTATATATAAGCCTCAAACTTCGGTTTTTAACTTCATATCATCATTTTATTTCCGTAACACGAAGAGAAACAAGAGGGTGCGAAGGGTTTGAGGATATTTCCTTCCGATTACGCCTCAAGAGCACGCGGTCCAAACTCGATATAACCTTGGGTAGTGAGGTTGGGCAATGGTGAGCATTCCTACGGTTTAGTTTCCCGTGAAATTCAGCCGGCAAACTGTTTGCTACCGAGCTAAGGTAAGTAGAATTTCTCCAAATTATGTCAATATACTCCTAGCCCTAAAGTAAGTATTTCCTTCCCGAATTTCGAGAAATAGCGAGTTTTCGACTGCTTTTTCGATAAGCCAAATTGGGCTATATATATATTGAAAGTGATATTTTCTTTCAGAATATTAACGTATTTAGTTCTAATTGACATATATGAATGAAGTTAGGAGAAATAGCAGAAGCATCAATTGTTTACGAAGTAGTCGGGAAATCGAAACGAAGGTATGTAAAGCTTGTTCCCTGGCAAGTTGCTAATCCGCATAGCAAATAGCGTGAACTCTATAAGGAAGAACTTAGGAAATCGAGAATTGAGTTCAAGATGAATCCACTGCTACGTTTTATAATTTTATGTTATATTCGTAATAAAAGATAGGAGTAATACTCCACGCCGATAATATTCAGATACAAGATAGCTCGCATGAGAATCCGCCTTAATACAAAGAGTATCGATTCAGATATCAAAACATGGATAGTACTTTTCATATTGAACATGCTTGTTGTATGTGATTATTGTTTGTTGAGACTCGTTTGTGTTATGAGGGCGCCTTGATGCTCCTCACCACCCCGGGTTGGTAATCGTGTCGACTTACCGCCGAGGGTGGGATACGCTCACTCCAAGGAGTGGCAGGCGCCGTCCGCCCAGTAGATGAAGATGGGATGTAGATTCCCCATATGAGGCTGATCAACATAGCATTACAGAGCACAAGAGTACTGTAGTTGAGCACAGTCCTCCGAGCTCGCATACGCTACATATATCGAGTGGCGCAAATGGGAAGCATGGTGAGCCCCAAAACTACAATTTCTACAAGCGTGGTCCTGGGTCACATAAAGCACTCCATCGGTCCGTGCCTATTTTGAAGAAGTAACTCCGTAGAGACATTCTTCGTAGGGCCTAGAATCATTACTAGAAGAATTGACGCTTAGAGGATTTGACGACGTAATTGCCTTCAAAATGCAAAACCTTCGCGGAACCCGTCGCCTGTCAAGTCCTCTCTGTAAATATTTAAAATGACATAACATTCTATATTTACACTTATATATAGTTAAGGTAGTGTCCAAGATGCGCCGCCCATGGCACCAATACACGTGTGCGCAATGTGCCACTAAGGTGCCGGCAGGGGCGCGACGATGCCCTGCGCCCGCCTCTCGCTTCGGCCTCCGCTCGCTCAATGATGTGCACTCACCTCTGCCTTTTCCCTATCAAAATGTGTGCTCCAAACATTATCACAAGAACACCTACATGTCCACTAATCCATGGTAACCATTAGGGTGTAATGTAGCCTCAATAAAAATTATGATCAAAAAGGGATTTCAATCTAATTTCATAGAATTCTTACAAATTATTTATGGGTCATTCCCTCTATGTTTTAAAGTATGTTTAATTTGTAAAGGCGTATTCTATACATTTTTGATTATAAATTCATGAGTTAAAGTTATAGAAGATTTTGCCCAATTATGCAAGTTCATGAAAAAGTTTAGGTTATAATTGATGATTTCAAGTATGATGAATTATCTAGCATGTATGCATGTTTACAAATTTCCCATACATGAATCTATGATTTTGACTAGTGAAGTCTATTTCAAGTATGCATGATCTTCAGTTTTTTGGTAATTCCACTCAAATTAAGCATGTTTTCATGATTTAGTTGGTTCTATAAATTAGCTTACCATATGGTTTTGTAGTCTATACTCAATTTCACTTTATGGTATGGTTTCGCCTGTTGAAAAATGATGTCGAGCACTTTGCATGTTTTGGGAGTAGCGCTTCGCACCAAGTAGGCTAGAGCTCATGAAAGCCCCGAGTCTCGTAACTACGTGCTATCCAGGAGTCTACATTTACTTTTGACCTTCCCTTGTGAGCTTCTCGCTCCTCAAATGGGCTCTACTGATATCGATATTATGGTAACTCCCTTATCCCTAGCAAGGCTTTGATGGCTCCCGCCCACTTTAATGTAATAGTTGGGATCACTTTAGCTCTATTGTGATAGCCCGCTATATGATGAGTCTTTCATTGTTCTCATGATCTCAATTACGCATGTTTAATAGTTATGATATTATGCCGTAGGTTTGACCGAATGATCGTGTTATTAGTTTTACTTATGAATTTCGATTTCAAACTTTGGGTTATTCGATTCAGCTTATGAGATCCAATTTACGACCTGCTCATGTTTTCTTATACCAGCATGTAGTGCCTACTCTTATAATGTTATGACTTATGTTTATATACATGATTTTAGTTTATACTTATTCACTGTAACACCCCAAAAAGTTCCTAAGACTAGACCCTAGATATGGAATCAAAACCTACAGAGAAACTGATTTTTTTCTTAGACGAATTCTCCGTACGACTCGTGTGGTTGTTGGTACGAGCTCAGTACCAAGCGTATAACAAGAGAAGCCTAAGGTGGGGAAGAAAGAAAGTGGAACATCCTAGCGTGAGTCTCGCACAACTCTTGACATGGAGGTACGGTCCTACCAAGACTCATACTATGAGTTCATAGAGATTAGTAGAAATCGTTGTAAGGAATCCACTACTGGGATCCTACAATCCGTACTTTAGGGTGGTACGAGCTATAGAGAAGGACTATAGGTAGAGGTTCAGAAGTATTAGTAGCAACAAAGGCTTAGTACGAGTAGTTATATGATGGTATGAATCATCGTTTCACCATGAGTTGAGATACTATGCGCCATACTTTTTGTGCAAAGTTTTGAACACTTCTAGAAATACTGATAAACCCAAATATAATGAATTTATGGGTAACATGTAAGCAGATCAATTTCTAAGGGTAAGAAGTGCATTGGATGCAAATTAAGATCATAAGAACTCTATCACAAAGTTTAGTTGAGAACCTTCTTACCACTTGAGTTTTCGTAAAGTTCTATAAGGGTCAAACTAAACGAATTATAGCTCCTTCTCAAAGTGCTTTGGGTAATTCCAATATTAAACAGAATCCCTTTGAGTCTTCTTCCCAATGCATCTGACCTTGCATCAATTGGAGTTTGGAGTAAAAATTTATGAGTGATTTAGTGCTTATCAGGCATTATACAAACTTAGTACGAGTCGTACAATCAAAACCATGACCCATACTCGTTGTCATAGTAACCGCGCTGATGTTTTAATTTGATAATTTGGGGGCATTTTAGTAACTCTATGTTTATAACTCCTAAATGATTTCATTTTGGGCTCTTTAGGTTGGGATTAGAGGATTAACCTAGCCTAAATCCTCACCTCTCCAAAAAGATCGATAAGGGGGCTTTCTCTCAAGAAAGGGACCAGGCTTTTCTTCAAACCTCTTCAAATCTCTTGGGATCTTCAATACAAGTCAAGGATCATCAACCCAGGTATGTAGGTTGCACGAAAATTCTTCCACCCTCATACCCTTTCAAGTCCAAATTCATGATTTCTACTTCTATCAAGTTCTAAATTGTGAAATTCTACCATTTAACCCAATTAAATATAATATTCCATTTTATCTCTATGTTCACTTCATCATGTTTCACCAGGATTTATGGCTAATAGGGAAGTTTTTACTCTCAGTTTACTTGCTAAATCAAGATTTTATGTTTATGAAGATTATGTCATACTATGCATGATTTATGAATTTCAAGCTTATGAGCCCATGATTTCAAGTATGAGGAGTTATCAGCAGGCATGAATATTTATGCATTCTTAAATATATGAATCTATTACTTGACTAGCGAAGTTTATTTCAAGTATGCATGATCTTTAAATTTTAGGTAATCCCACTCGCATTAAGCATGTTTTCATGATATAGTTTAACTCTATAAATCACTTACCATACGGATTTTGGATTCTCTACCCCACCTTCGTGTTATGATATGGTTTTATCTTTTGAAAATGATTCTCGAGCACCTTGCATGTTTGTGGGAGCAAAGTTCAGCAACTGACTAGGCTAGAGGTTCATGAAAACCCTGTGTCTCAAAACTACGTGCAAACGTAGGATTATATTTTTCTCTTGTGACTCCCTTGTGATCTTCTTCCCTTCCCGAATGGGCCTTTATCTTGATATCGATAATAGGGTACCGCCCTTAGACCCGACAAGGCTTTGGACGCCCTTTTCCACTGAGGCTAGTTGGGATCACATGTTTTATTGTGATAAGACCGGTTATATGGCGAGTGTCCTATTGTTCTTCATCATCTCGCATGCATGTTTATACCTTATGATATTATGCTTCTCGTAGGTTGACCTAGTGACTGCCATCATTATTTTAGTTTTAGCTTAGGGTCATTTGATTCAACATGACTATTCATGTTTTTAAGGACAATACGCAAATTTTACTCTCATGATCTACTAATTTATATTTATATGCATGATTTTAGTTAACACTCCTTTACTCAAATTTTACTTACCTTGCATACTCGCACATTTCAAGTACCGACGCATACTTTGTACTATATATAATTTCAAGATGGGCTGTGTTCAGACGCCTTAATCAATCCCACAAATTTAGCATCCATTTTATTGGTGAGTCCTCATCCTTTCGAGGACCTTCAAATTATCGAGTTGTGTTTCTTCTGGCCGTGACATAAAGTAAGCTAGTTTGGGATGTTGTCCTATTAGCTCTTCAGCTATGTTGGGAGGCTTTCAAACAATATGTTGGATCTCAAATTGTCAATATCGATTTTGTGTGGTTGAAGTGTGTTTCATTTTTCTCGTTTTTTCATATTTCCCGCTTATTAGGTTCCGTCATGCATACTTCCACTGCCTATGCTTAATATATTAGTTTCGTTAAATTATTCTCTTCAAATTTCATGTTCATGCCATGGGTTGAGTTGGAGCCATTCGTGGGTTTAGGTTTTGTATCTCGATCCTGGACCTATGTTTGGGTCGACAAACTTGGTATCGTAGCAAAGTTTAGAGTGTCCTAGGGTTCGAAAACCACATTAAATAAAGTCTTTTCATAAGTGTGGAAGCGTTGCCACACTTACATTTAAGAGTCTATGAAACGCTTTAGGAAATTTTCTCTTTCACGCATTCTATCTCGTGCTATGAATTCAACTCTTACACTCCTAACTCGTGCTATACATGTGTGTAGCAGTATGTCTTCCTAAGAACTAATGGAGGCCGCCTAGCCTCACCATCCGGCCGAGGCCCCTATTTAGTTAGGTTACGATGCGAAGCTCTAGGCTATCTTCGTAGTGTTGGTACATGCCAGCGACCACTTAGTTTAACCAAGACGTTACTCAATCTCTAGACTAATCGATAGACGCCATCTACTAGGTGTAGGATTCTCGAAAGAGTCCGCCTAGTTTCTGGTTCGAAAGTGAATAAGGAGTTCAAGGGGAGAGGAAAGGAAAACAAGAGGGTCCAAGATGGGGAACTTATTTTTCCAACAAGGGTCGTGGTGGGAATCACCTTTTAACTTCAAGAGAGATATCTAGTTTTGACTCAGAGAAATAAGGCTAGGGTAGAGAGGTTACATACCCAAATGTGTGCAGAAGATTTGGGAAGAACCTATGGATGTTCTTGATGGGTTCGTATCGTTGCTTTTTGTGTGGCTAGCCTATCATAAACTCAAAGATTGCCCATCAACCAAGAGTGTCCAGAGAGGTCGTGCCCCAGCCACACCTCAAGAGCTCCTCGTCTACTGGCCACCCTACCGAATGCAAGAGGAACACTCGAGAGAGTGTTTGGCCGATGCAGAGATGGTTTATTCGGGTTTGGAAAGCCTGACGTACACACAGCAGGGATCGGTCCATCGTCTAGTCCGGCAATGGTAGAGCTAGTGTCTAGCCACCGTGATAAGGTACCTCCGACAAATTTCATCCATCTCAGCAAGGTGGGTTATTTAGTGTGTGACAACTAGCTTCAAATGGAAGTTGTAGTATGTTATGTTCTTTTTGTGCCTTAACCTTGCATGTTGCTAGGCCTGTGAATTTCCCCAATATAAGGTATAAGGACCTTTTGAATTTTTTAATATAAGATTCTTTCCATAGAGGTAAGAGATGGCTATAAGTATAAAGATTACAGTGGTATCTTTTTTAGGGGTGAATGGAATGTCAAGAGCTAGTGATGTCACTCAGCCTTAAACGAGGTCCAAGCAGCCTTAGAATCCACGAATTTTACGCCAACAAGGTAGATGATAAGATGAAAAGTCCGTGATCAACAACTATGGGAGATGGATACATGCTTACTCAAGTGTTTTCCCGTACTACCAATAGGATACTCTCATCATGTTGTATGTAAACATGTTAAGCACTATGTATAAGATCCAAGTACTCCTTACGTGTATTCATGCTTTCTTAGATTCATAGAATGAGAAGTAACCACTTTAGATGGTGGGTCCTGGCTTTCTTTTCATGATTCCATAAATCCACCTTCATGTCATGACCCTTGTTATATATATAAACTCATGTCTCTCAAGATGCCTACTCTATGAACTTAGTCATTAAGATTTGCCTTAGTGGTTCATAAAATCATGTTATATCAAGTATATGCCTAGCTCGATTTCTTGAACGATAAGTGCTCTCACTTTTACTCTAAACCCAATATAAGTTTCCCCATGATGGAATTGATGGATACATTGTGTTCATTCAGATAATTCTTTCCCCGCCATAGGAGTCGGGCAGGTTCTCATGGAGCATAGCTATTAGCCAAGCGTAGAAGATAGGAGATTCCTCTCGAATGTTAGCTACAAGGAGACATGGGATAATCATAGATGATAGGATTGAATGAGGTGGTGATGTACAAGTAAACCATAGTATGGTGTGACTAGTGACTCTTAATTAGAGCTCAAACTTGCGCGACTTTCTTGTTAAGGGAGGGGAGTAATGTCTTTAGTGGATAAACTTTAGATTGCAAGAGGTGCCGCCGAGCTATAATTCGATAGTGATGGAAAGTGTGTTGTCAGACTCATACTTTAATATATATATGGATGTAGAGAGAAGTATAGGCTGAGGAGGTGGATCATGAGAGGCCGGGAGGCATGCTGTTGCATCAATATTCCTAGTTGGAAGTGGGAGGAGATTAAGGTAGATTTCATTATAGGTTTTCCTCGTAATTCTACTGATAGTATGACTTTATTTGGGTGGTTGTGGGACAGGTCACTCAAGGCAACTCATTTCTTATCAATCAAAACTATCGATTCAAATTTAAAATTTTCTTAGATTGAAAATTTGAGATTATTCTAAGCATGGAGTTTCATGATTCATTATTTCAAACAAAGGTACTTAGTTCATCTCTTAGTTTTGAGGATTGATTACAGTGGTCTTGGTACTGGCTGAAGCCACCCACTACCGTAGGGTCGGCGGAGTAGGCTATTCAGATCGAGAAGGATATGTTGAGAGCTCCTCTGATTGATTTTTTAAGGTATTTAGGAGGTCATTTGCCTCTCTTCAAATTTGCTTACAATAATGGGGCTATCATTCCAACATCGCATCTAGTTTGTGGTCTTTATGGGGGAGGTATAGATCACCTATTGGATGGTTTTGAGGTAGGTGAGGCTACATTGATAGGGTTAGATCCTTTAGCTCATTGTGGCCATGGAGAAAGTTCACTTTATTAGAGATAGGATCAAAATAGCTCGTGAGTCATCGTGAACAGCGGATGAAGAGAAGAGAAAGATTGAATTTGAGGCTGTTTGGGTATTTCTCGAAGGTGCCCCCATGAAGGGTGACGAGGTTCTGGAAAAGAAAGGAATCTTACCGATATGTTGGTCCTTATAGGATTTTTTGAGGTGAGTCTGCAAAGTGGCATATTAGTTGGAGCTACCAACGGAGTTAGCTTCAGTACATCCAGCTTTCCATGTATCTTTATTGAAGAAGTGAATTGGTGACCCAACCTGCTTGTTCTAGCTTGGAGAGAATAGGTGTGAAAGATAGCCCTACCTACGAGGAAGTTTCGATTGAGATCCTTAATCATCGTGTTCTAAGTTGAGAAACAAGGGAGTAGCTTCGAAGGTTTGGTGGAGGAATCAACATTGTTGAGGGAGCTCATGGGAAGCCGAAGCATAATGGCTTGTTAGATACCACATCTATTCCTTTCGACAAAGTCCCAACTCCGAGGTGCCGGTTTCACCTAGTACTTTATTCAAAAGATTCAAGTGTCATGTCTCCGTCTCTAAGTTTCCTTGGCATCCAGTAAGATCTCGTAGTTCCTACTTATAAGGGAGATGATGGGGTCGATCCTCTTTTCTAAAAGATATCAATTTATTATAGGAACTTACAATTACGTCAGAAAGGATTATATAATAGTACGATGTATGCTTCATGAAATTGTTTAATTTTAAAGTCTTAGTTCGCAATGTAAATACTCCATTAGTTTTCACTTTAGTTGTTCGGTTTTGGGATTGCAGCTCCCTCCCTACTCCCTTTTCAAGTATGCTTTGTCGACATTCGAGGATGAATGTTTCCAAAGGGGAGGTAATGTAACACCCCCTAAAGTTCCTAAGACACATACGGAATTGGACCCAGTGAGAAACTAAAATTTTTCTTAGGATCTATTTCTCAATATGACTCGTGGGAGCATTGTACCATTGCTCAAGAGCCATAACAAAAGGTTCGTGAGGGGAAGGTGAAAGTGGAAACATCCTAGCATGAGTCATAGTACAACCCGTGACACGGGAGGTACGCAGTCCACCATGAATCGTAGTATGCAGTTCGTAGAGATTAGTAGAATGGGAAGGAAACTTGACTAGATCCTATGATCCATACCAGTGGTGGTATAACTAGAGGGAAGGATCATAGATAGGGAGGTTTATATGATTTTCAGTGGAAGGATCAAAGAGCTACAAAGACTCATTACGAGTAGTAATATGATGGTACGATTCATCATTTCGCCATGATTGTTGGATATGTTGTATTCCTCTCGACTTCTGCTAAGTTTGGAACCCTTCTAGCTATAGGGATAGACCATAACCCAATGAATTTATGGAAACAAGGTGTTAAGATCAATTCCTAAGGGTAAGAAGTGCATTGGATGCAAATTATGTTCATAAGGAACCTTTAGCCAGTGCTGAGTTAGGGAGCTTCTGATCGATTGAGTTTTCAGATAAGTTCTTAAAAGGGTTAACTTCAAATGGGATCATCTCCCTTTTCACAAAGTATTTTTAGGTGATTCATCTTATCAAATAGAAGCCCTTTGAGTCTTCTTTCAAACACATCCTACATTGCATCAATTGGAGTTTAGATTAAAATGTTATGGAGGTTTAGTTGCTGCACCAAGCATTGTACGAATCCCTCGCATGGGTTATACAATCAATCCATGACCCGTAATATCGGGGCCTAGTAACCGCCAGCTGTAGGTTTTAATTTGATAGTTGGGGGCAGTTTAGTAAACTCCTATGCTTGTAACTCTTAAAGGACATTGTTTTGGAATCCCTTAGGTCGATTAAAGGGATTAACTCCAGCCTAAATCCCACCTCTCAAAAGATCGATAGTGGAATTTTTCTCAAAAAAAGATAGGAGCTAAGGTTCTTCTTCAAACCTCTTCAAATCTTCTTGGGCTCTTCAAGAAATGTTAAGGGATGATCAACCTAGGTATTTAGGGTTATTAATGGAAGAAATTCTTCCACCCTCATTCCCTTTCAATCCCAAATTCACATTTACTTCTCAAGTTCTAAATTGTGAAATTCTAAGGTTTAACCTAATTCAATGTAATCTTCCTGCTATCTCTATGGGTTCAATTCTTTCATATTTCAATTGATGATTTGGCGGGCTATTTGGAAGTTTTTACCTCAATTTCTTACTAATTCATAATTTTAAGTTTATGAAGATTATGCCTCATTGTGCATAATTTATGAATTTCAAGCTTATGAGCCCATGATTTCAAGTATGAGGAGTTATCAAGTAGGAATGAATATTTATGAATTATTTAATATATCAAACCATGATTTGACTAGTGAAGTCTATTTCAAGTATGCAGATCTTCAAATTTTGGGTAATCCCAAATGTATTAAGCATGTTTCATGATCTCGCTTGACTTATGAATCAGCCTTTCCATATGGATTTTGAATCTCTACTCCCACTTTTCAACCTTATGGTAAGGTTTCCACTTGTTGAAAATGATGGTGAGCACCTTGCATGTATGTGGGTGTAGTGTTTAGCACCGAGTAGGTTAGGGTTCATGAAAACCCCGGGGTCTCAAAACTACACGCCATTGTAGGATTATACTTTACCTTGGGACTTCTTGTGTGATACCCTCCCTCGAATGGGCCTTCATCTTGAAATCGATATCACCAGATCGCTTCTTAGCCCCGTAAGACTTTGGACAACTCGCAACTTGAGTGTAAAAACGGGGATACGTAAGCTCTATCATTATAGTATCAATTATAAGGGCGTGTCTCCTATTGTTCCTCATGATCTCACATGTTTATACCTTATGATTTTTTTATGTTTTTAGCAAGCCAACGGTTATCAGCTTATCTACTTTTACTTATGATTTTAGTTTTCACTTTGGGTCATTCGATCTGGGCCATGATTCATTTTATGACTATTCATGTTTCAGATACGCATGCAATTCTTACTCTCATGATCTACTAATTTATATTTATATGCATGATTTCAAGTAACACTTACTGCCTATTTTACATAGCTTGGGTATACTAGTACATTCCAAGTGCTAATCACATACTCTATGTCAGACATTTCACGATATAGGTTCTGATTGCCCACTCACCTCCCACAAACTTAGTCCGGTTTCTATTATTAGCGAGCCCTCATCCTTTTTAGACCTTAGATTGTTGAGAAAGCTACTTTCAATTCTCTCGACTTTTGTTAGCTAGTTGGGGATGTTGTCCCATCAACTCTTCGCCATGTTAGAGGTTTTTCAATTAACATGCAGGATCTCGCCTTGTCAACAATGACTCCGAATAGTTGAATTGTGTTTCGATTTCCCGCTCACTCATTTAAGTTATCAAATTCCACTTATGAATGCGTATCCGCTTATTCATATATTTAGTTTATCTAGTTTCCATTAAATTATTATTCTATTTAGTCATTGCTCATGCTACGGGCTGACTTGGAGCCACGTGGTTCCAGTGTTCGTGTCTCGGTCCTGGATCATGGCTGGGTCGTGACAAACTTGTTATCATAGCAAAAGGTTTAGAGTGTCCTAGGTGTCTTAAAAGCCGCATTAAGTAGATTTCTGCCATGGGTGTGGCGCGCCACACTTATGATGAAGAGGCTATGCAACG
The DNA here is from genome assembly GCA_018107945.1 of Datura stramonium. NCBI lineage: Eukaryota > Viridiplantae > Streptophyta > Magnoliopsida > Solanales > Solanaceae > Datura > Datura stramonium. The sequence goes on along the minus strand of JACEIK010008697.1, from coordinate 11,960 downwards.
TTTGGGAAATTTCCTTCTTTCATGATTCTATCTCATGCTAAGTGAATTTCAACCTCCCTACTCTCCAACTCGCTGCCATACACGCTGCGTAAGTATGTCTCTCAAAAGAACTAACGAGGTCACCACCCTACCAACCCAACTGGGCCCCATCTGGCCAAGTTACTGACAAGTGAGCTTGGGGTCGCCTTTAGTGTTATACCCTGTGAACCCAAGTATCGACTCGAAGTCAAAACAAATAAAAACTGAAAATTCAAGTTGGTGCACATAACGATTTGTTGGACGACTCGTGAGACCAACCCATGAGTCGTCATGTGGCTCGAGGAAGGCTAGTGTGATGAAGCTGGAGGATAAGGGTTCCCACGGGCGAGTGGAACGACTTGTGGTCACTACCATGAGTCGCCGTCAACCGTGGGGTAAGGGTGTGTGAAAAACAGCAGGTCAACCAATGTATTTGATTTGAGAGTTAGTACTCACAACTCATAGTCGTGCAACGAAGTCGGTGTGAGTCGGGGTGACTTGTAAGTAAAGTGGATATGATAGGAGCAAAGGTATTCTGATGACTAGTAGATCACGAGCTGTGGTCACCCTAACGAGTAGTTATGTCCGTCGTTATGAACCCCAAGAGTTATCAACCAAAGGTACCCGATGGGTAACACAACGAGTCGTTGGCCCCGGCAATGAGTCATCATGTTGTCCGTTAGGACCACCTCGGCATTTATTTTCGCGATTTTAGTAAGGGCTTTTCCGTAATTCCTAAGTCCTAGGGTCATACTACGTTGTTTTAACATCAAAAAGGGTGGTTTAAGAGGAAATAGACTAGCCTAAGTCTCAATTCATGCATGCAAGAGTTTGGGAAGGTGATAGAAGGGTGATCTAGGTTATTTCAAGGTGTTCTTCATCAATTTCCTTGGGAAAGCTGAGGTATCAGGTAATCACTTTTTCGTGTATGTGTTCTTTTCACCTATGTAAATTCCTCTATTATTTCATGAAATTTCTATCAAAAACTTATGAGGTTTTGAGGTAGATTCATAGAAAAGCTATTGATTGATTATGGTTTTGTGATTTTTGAATCTTATTATATTCTAAAGGTTTTTGATCAACATTTATGATTCAAATTGTTCATAGTGTTATCAATTTCGATTTCTTTTGAAATTAGTCTAATTATGCCTGACCTATGATGAACTAATTAATGATTTACTTTCCTATAATGATATTTATAAGCCCAAAGATGAATTATGATTTAAATTATGGATTTTATCATTTAAACATCATGATTTTTATGAATTTCAAGCTATATGCATGATTTACAAGTATGTATAAACTTTATGATTTATGAATTATGTTTTGCCGACTCACCGCCCTATGTCATGGCTAGTTCATGTATGTATAAGTATGATTATGATTATCACGATTTAACGAGCCCATGAATTCATGCATGTTATGTATGAGCACTATATGTTTTTTGGGAGTAATATCGAGCACCGAGTAGGTTCGGGCTCAAAGTTAAACCTCGGATCTCATAAAACTAGTGTGCCACCATAGATAAGTTGGGACCTCCTTTGTGGCTGTCCCCAGCCAAATTGGCCCTTTTCATGGTGATATCATGCTCTTTCATGGTTCTACCCTTGGCAAGGCACGTAATGGCATCCCGACTAGGCTTTGCAAGTCCTGGACTTCATGTGGCCTAAGCAGGTATGTCGGCTAAGAGAATCTCCACTGTTTTTCATGATTTATGAATGCTCATGATTATGATTTTGGCTCAAGTCACGTTAAGTAATGTTTTTCTTATGATTACGATGATTTTAATTATAAATATTTTGAAAACCTCGAGCCTTATGTTATGTTACGATGTTTACGATATGAGAATGATGCCCTACTCTTATCATCATTTATTGGTTTTTAATACATTTTTAAATGTCCATTTTACTTACCTTGCATACTCAATACATTCCACGTATTGACCGCATACTTTCTATGTTGTATCATTTCATGATACAGACCCAACTCAAGCTCACCCGCATCCTTAGGATCGTTCCGCGTAGTTTGTTTCCAACAGACAGTGAGTCCTCATGTCTCGAGGTCTATTTGATAGACATGTTGTTTCTTTATGTTTTCAAGATGTTCGGGTTAGTTGGGGGGTGTTTTTCCCCATCAACCCATCATTTTAGTAGAGGCTACAGTACGTAGTATAGAATTCAACTTATGTATGTCTAAGTGATTCTCACGGTGATATGTCATGATTTCGTTTCCTTATGTTATGTCTTCCGCCTTATGTGAATGAATTAGATGTATGCTCTCATGCCATGGGTCGACTTAAATCCCCTCGACTACTTCCCGTGTCTATGATCTCGGGTGTACGCCTGGTCATGACAAACTTGGTATTAGAGCAATAGGTTTGAAGTGTCCTAGGTGTCCGAAAGCCGCATTGGCAGTAGTCTTTTTCATGGGTGTAAGCGCACCACACTTATGACAAAGAGGCTACGATGTTAGGAAATGTCTCTTCTTCATTATCTATGTCATGCAATGAAAGTCCTTTACACTTCTAATTGCTATTCGTAGCTAAGCCGAATCATGCCTCCACGCAGAGTGAACGCTCTAAGAAATGGTCACGATAATGATCACAGTGGTGCCAATGGTGATGAGCACGCCTAGTCCTACCCGTTCATGAGGAGCATGCACTCCGTGAGCGCCTACCCACGCTAAGTTTAGGGCAAGCCGATTCGTATGTCGGCAATGTGCCATGGCCCCAGATTCATAATCAGACGGTGGCACATTACCCTCAAAATGGGAATGCGGCTAGCCTAGGTGAGGTACTTCTGAGGTGACGCAGGCCTCAGTTCACTTGGGTCGAAGGTGGATGAGGATCCACACGATTTAATTGAAGAAATTCTAAAGCACTACCCAGTTATGGTGTGAACAATAGGAGTTTGTTGGACTTGACCTCTTATTAGCTTAAGGGGGTGGCTCACATGGTTCATGCAGCTGGAGAGATGCCCGGAAGGGGTACAGCCCAATAGGTTGGGAAGAGTTCCACGGGCATTTGATCGGTTCTTCCCCTCAAGAGATGAGGGAGCTTTGCTGCTGACCAAGTTTGTTAATTTGAAACAGGTAACAAGTCCGTTTTAGGAGTACGCATTGAGTTCAATTCATCATCCAAGTATGCTTCAAAGTTGGTGGCTGTACCGAGGGACTGTGTGAGCTTGTTTTGTGCATGGAGCGTTGATCAGTTTGGACAAGGATTATCAGATCGCCATGCTACATCGGGATATTGACTTTCCCTCGCATTGTGTTTCATGCTCGCAGATGGAGTTGCTCACTGGAGGCAGAGGGAGTCCAAAAGGGCCGTGACCGACACTATAGGGCTTCTCTTGTGTGTCGACAGGTGGACAAAGATGCTGGGCCCCAAAGACAGTCTATCTCTCTAGCTCCATCATCGGCCATCACGCCATATAGACTTAGGGGATATCGAAGGAAAGCAAAGCTTCGTAGTCGAGAGGCCAGAGTAGCATGAAGATGGAATGCTCTTTCCCGCCTTGTGCAAGGTGCGACAAGAATCACCCCCGGAGGTGCTTAGTTGGATGTTTAAGCCTGAGCGGCAACCCGACATAGACTTAAGGATTGACTCACTAGATCAAGGGTTGGTGGAGCTCATGTGACAAGAGCGCTCTACCGCTCCAGCTGAAAGACGTCCACCTCAAAGATGGTGCCTCGACTAGTGCAGAAGGTCGGGCCACAAAATAGATTTTATGCTTTTGTATCCCGCAAGGAGCAGGTCACCGTACGTGGTCACCGGTATGTTGCAAGTTTTCCATATTGATGCTTATGCTCGTTAGATCAAGGAACTACTTTATCATTTGTGACCCCTTTATATTGCTAGTAGTTTGGAGTTATCCTAAACTCATTTGTAACCACTCCGCCTCTACCCCAATCTATGATTCGCTTGTAGCTAGGCAGGTGCATAGAGGTTGTCCCATTATAGTATTGCATAAGCTCACCCTCCGCAAACTTAGTGTAGTTAGCTATGACCGACTTTGACATCATTTTAGTCATGGATTGGTTGTTTTCATGCTATGCTTCGATTAATTGTAGGACCCGTGCGCGGAATTGCTTTGGGAGTCGGTGTTTGGAGTGGAAGGGCAATCTGGCTGTATCACTCCGATCGGTTTATTTCTATATCTTAAGGCCAGTGAAAAGTGATTTCTAAGGGCTGCATGTATCACCTAGTTTGGGTTAAGTGATGTTGAGTCCGAGACCACAATCCAAACCCGCCTAGTGCTTGTGAGTATCCGAAGGTCATTCCCTATGATTTGCCATGTGTTCCTCCTATTAGAGAAATTGATTTCGAATTGATCGCTTACCCGATATGTACCTCATCTCTATTCCAACCTATAGAATGGCTCCAGTTGATTTTAAGGAGTTGAAGGAGGTTGAAGACCACAGATGTGCGGCTTTATCGCACCGGTGTCCCTATGGGGTGCACCAAGCATATTCATCCGGGAAAATTATGGTTCGTCTTGATGTGCATCGACGATAGGAAGTTGAACAAGGTCATCATAAGAACGTATATCCTTTACCCACGATCAATGATTTTTTTGACCACTGTGGTGCTACAAGTGTTTCTCCAAGATTGATCTCAGCACTGGGTCACCTCACTTCGTGTTCGTAGAGGACATCCCGAAATTGCTTTCGTGACTACGCATGGTCACTTTATGAATTTGTTGTTATGTCTTTTGACTAACCAATGCCCTCGCATCTTCTTCATGGACTTGATGAATAGGGTATTCAAGAAATATCTAGACATTTTCGTGATCGTGTTTATCGATGATATATTTATATACTCTTGAGTGAGGAGGAGTATGCCGCTCCCATGAGAGTAGTGCTTCAGAATCTCTCAAAGGTAGCCTGGGATGTATGCAAAGTTCAGCAAGTGTGAGTTTTGGATGGACTCCGTGGCATTTTAGGCCATGTGGTATCGAGTGAGGAATAAAGGTGGATCTCATAAAATCGAGGCAATGAAGAATTGGCCCAAACCGTTGAACCCATCGGATATCGGGAGCTTTTTGGGATTAGCAAGTTACTATCAATAATTTGTTGAGGGCTTTTCATCTATTGCCGAACCTTGACCAAGTTGGCCTTAAGAAGGTAAAGTTCCAAATGGTCGGAGGCTTGTGAGAAAAGATTCCAAGAGGTTGAAGGCTCGACCGACTTCAAGACTGCGTTGCTGACCATACCTGAAAGAGTATCATGGTTTTGTGGTATTCAGATGCTTCGAGAATCTGATTTGGTGCGTGTTGATGAAGAATGGGAAAGTAGGTGACATTCCTGCCACGCTGATATTCATGAAAAGAATTGCTCGACCCATGATCTTGAGTTGGCTATGGTGGTGTTCGCATTGAAGATATTGTGGCATTACTTGTATGGGGTCCACGGTGTGCTTTTGCTGCACTCACAAGAGCTTGCGCATGTGTTTGTGCGTAAAGATCTCAATCTTCGACAAATGAGATGGTTGGAGCTACCAAGGACTACAATATGAGTGTTCTTTACCACCTAAGGCTAATGTTTTAGCTAAACATTTAGTAGGCTCTCTATGGAGAGTGAGTCCCACGTGGATGATGGAAAGAAGGAGCTGTGAAAGATGTCCATCGACTTTCGAGGTTGGCAAAGAGACCTGCCGACTTAACTGGAAGGGAGAGGTTGTTGTGCAAATGGATCGAATCGTCCTTGGTGACCGATGAGAAAGCTAGGAAAGACGCAGGATTCGATGTCAGAAACTCATGGAAGCTCTTCGTGAGTTAGAGAGTGGAGGTTTTCTCCCGAGGGGGAGATGGGGTGCCAGGGTACTGTGGTCGCTTCATGTGTTCCGTGAATATTGATAATTTGAGGGACGAGATATTGCATGACGCATGGATCCGTGTATTCTATCCATCCTGAACCACCAAGATGTTTCATAATTTGCGAAATATATTGGTGGAACAACATGAAGAGGGATATTGCAAAATTTGTGGGGACAAGTGCCCGAACTGGCCGCTAGTGAAAGTCGAGCATCAAAGGTCGGGAAGCGTATTTTTAGGATATTAGCATTCCCACTTGGAAATGGGAAGAGATTACGATGGATTTATTATAATCCTACCGTAATCCCACCGACGCATTTATCTCTATTTTGGTGGTGGTTGACCGCCCACCAAGGATGCATACTTCTACTTCCAGGAAAACCAAAGACTCAACGGATGATTATGCCAAATTGTACATTCGGAGTTGGTGCGACATATTGGAGTGCTCCTTATCTATTATCTCGCATCGAGGTACTTAGTTTACATCTCGCTTTGGCGGTCTTTAAAAAAGGGCTTTAGACTTAGGTTAAACTTAGCACAACATTTCATCCGCAAACGGATGGTCGTGCAGAGTAGACAATCCAGACTCTCGAGGAAATGTTGAGAGCTTGTGTGATGGATTTTATGGTAGTTGGATGATCACTTTCTTGATCAAGTTTGCGTACAATCCTATCACTCTAGCATCCGCATGGCACCATTCGAGGCTCTGCACGGCGATGGTGTAGACGCCCATCGGATGGTTTGAGGTTGGTGAGGCAGCCATGATAGGACCTAACTGGGTTCATGAGGCCATGTAAGAGGTTCCACTAATAAGGGAAGGACGAAAACCGCTCGTAGTCATCAAAATCATATGCCGATGTGAGGAGAAGAGATTTGGAGTTTGAGGTAGACAATTGGGTATTTCTAGCGTATCTCCCATGAAGGAGTCATGCGTTTGGGAAGAAAGGAAAACTCGCTCTCGCTATGTTGGCTCTATCGGGTCATGAGAATAGTTGGACTTGCCATCGTATTTATCTTCGTACATCCCGTGTTTCATGTGTCGCCCGAAAAGTGCTTGGGTGATCCAGCTTTAGTAGTCCTGACAGTTGTCGGTGTAAAAGATAGCCTTAGCTAAGGAAGAAGTTCCGGTGGAATTGGATCGCTGCTGTGCACGAGGCCGAGGAATACAAAGTAAACAGAAGGTATTAGGGAGAAACCAAAGATGTTGAGGAGCTACGTGGGAAGCCAAATAAATTATGATGGCTAAATATGCCATGTTCCTTACCGACTCGCTTTAGTTTGAGGTGCATCAGCTTTATCCCTAATTTCTAATTAGTTTCCATGTTCGGGCCCATGTGCATAATTTTGATTTATATGATAGATGGATGTGATGTATGACCATTTTATCTATGAAGTTCCTTCTGAGGTAGTCATTCTGCCCGTTTTCGATTTAAATAATCGTTGTTTGCATATGATGACTACATGTTTCGAGTTTCTCGTGTATTTTAACATTCGAGGATGAATGTTCCCAAGGGAGATATTGTTATACCCCGGGAACCCAAGGATTAGACTCCGAAAGTCAAAACGGTGAAAATTGAAAATTCAAGTTATGGGGTATTAATGCAATCCAGCCGTTGGATGACTTAGAGACCACCACCAGTCGTCAGTGGCTCGTGGGGAGGCTAGTATGGGATGGAAGTTGGAGGACAAGGGTTCCCCACAAAGTAGGGAACGACCGTTGTCACACCATGAGTCGTTAGTTCAACCGTAAGGTGTGTGACAAATTGAAGAGGTCAACCAATGTACTTCGATGGAAAGGCACCATGACTCAAGTTAGGTCGATAAATGGTCGTGGTGAGTAAAGGGTGATTTGTAAGTAAAGTGATAAGTGATAGGAGCAGTGTACTTGACGACCGGGTGACCTCACGATCCATTTTCACCCCTAACGAGTCGTTATGTCTATTGTTATGAGCCCCAAGAGTTGGTCAAGAAGCAGCAATTCGACTCTGCAACTCCAACGAGTTGTTGGCCCCGGCACCAGTCATCGTCAGCCCATTGTGACCACTCCGGCAATTATTTTCGCCGATTTTAGTAAGGGCTTTTCCATAATTCCCAAGTCCTAGGATCCCGTACTCACGCCGTTTTAACATCAGAATGGGTGGTTTAAAAGGGAATACACTGAAACTTAAGTTCTCATTCATGCATCCAAGGGTCTGGGAAGGCAGATGTGGCGCGATCTAGGTGATTCTTAAGGTGGTCTTCATCAATTTCCTCGGGCTAGAGATCGTAGAATAAGTTGTTTTCAGGTATGGAAGGCTATCAATGGGTGCTTCCTTCCTTATCCATGTCAATTCTCTATGATTTCATGAAAATTCTATCAAAAACTTATTGGGTTTTGAAGTAGATTCATATAAAAGCTATTGATTGTTGATGGGTTTTGTGATTTTTGAATCTTATTTAGAGTCACGCTCCCCGGCTATCCTGAGCCCGATTTCCGCAGGTGTAGCCTACCTTTTGTTGTACGCATGGGTAGGTCGGGGGCCCGTCCATCATTTCTATCAAGACTACAGAGGCTTGCAGACAGCTGTATTTATCTCCCCGTGGTCGCCTGGAGCCTGGCCATGTGAGGCCGTATGCGCTTTGTTATGCTTGTTTAGCATTTCTATTTATGTTGGTCGTGGGGCCATAACTTGACATTAGTGGTGACCTTGCCAGGTCACGTAACTATTCAAGATCCTCTATGTTGAGTTTCGTATGACTAGATTAAAGATGGTAATTTTGCCCGCCTCCCTACATAGGTTCCTTTGTTGGGCGAGTATGTTTCTGGGTTAGCTTATTGCATATGCAGTATTATAGCCTAAAAGAGGCCGAGGCTTTATTGCAGCCGTTATATAGCCCTCTTTGTTTCCGTAAATCAGATAGAGCTAGCCGTGCACCGATGTGCTAAGGCTCACCGCTTAGAGTCCAGGTCCTACTAGGGCACTGTGTGCCGCTCATACCCCTGGGCTAGGCGTGACACAATTGCTGTCTCACATAGTTTGAAATGCGATGTTCATGGTCTCGAGCCTCTAAACACGACAACCAGCCTCCACATCAAGAATATTGATGGGATGTGACATCCTAGTTCGTGGGCAATTCACTACAGAATGAGGTTTATTGTGGTTTATGCTCTTGATTAGGGACTTTCGTACCTCTAATCATTTAACTCAACTTAGCTTCACAACTACTTCTACGAGTGGTGGAGTGAAATTCTAAGTCGGTGTCTAAATAATCCCGTTTTTATCAACCAAGCAAGACAATTTATGTATATTATTTATCCTAATTACGAATCATATCGTTATGTTAACTTGCTCACTATATCTTATGTTATTACCCAGGGTTACTCTTTCAAGCTCTTACCTAGCTTAACATGTAATTTTTTTTATTTTTTTTAGTTTTCATATTTAATTTTTAATTGTAATCAACAATTAAAACTCAAACCAAAATGAATCACGACATAATCATATCACGTGCCTCAACCCTGGGAAGGGTTTAGCCACTCATGTTCTACAATAACTTAAAACATCGTTAAGTGTAGAGTACTTGGCAAGAATAGGTAAAAGAGAATGTAAAATTAGTAAACCCTAGGTGAGTTCTTCACTTCCCTTCGCTCCTGGGTATAGTTTAAAAATATTTCAGACCGAATGATTTTAGGAACTATGCTTAATTATAGTAAAATGGGATTTTTCAATTTTTTTGCCCGTCATGGAAATCTGCTCCCATGGCACGAAGGTGAACGTGCCAATTTTCCTCCTCGTGCCACGTAAGGTAACAAGAAGCTCCATCGGGAACAGATGAACAAGTACTGGTGGCGAAGGCACACTGGCGTGGCACGACCCCGATCCCGCGCGATGGCAAGCGATACACTGCGGGCTACGCAATAAGCCTAACGTGGTACTGGACACGGCACACAGCTTTGAGACATTCTCGCGCATGGCTCATGGCACTAAGATCAAGGCGCACACGCACAAATACATTGCCTAGCGCGGCCACCTTTCCATGGCATGTTTTCTTTCCATCCATTGCTATCTACCGCAACTTCATTCCTTCACTTCACCCATCATTATTTAGTCCTTCATATGCATTTTTCACCTACAAAACAAGGACTAATCACGTTGGTTAGTGCATACCCAAATTTATACAAAATCGCATAAGAATGGGCACACTTAGACAAACATGACTAGATTAAGCTATAAATAGCACCTAGTACGTAATTATGCCCAAGACTGCAGGATGCATTTATGAGGTTGATGATGAAAAGCATTTCTATAACTACCCATGATTATGTCTAAATTTTCAGAATGAAGTGATTAGATCCAAGGCATGGAGCTTTGGGTAATGCCCATACGTCGATTTAAAATGACGATTTTCCTGAAAATAAGCTTACCGCATCGTTTGAGAGAAGTCTCCCAAATTTTATAAATGTTAGCTTGTGGTATGTTTTGAAATAAATGAAGCCATGTATCTATGATAAAGTAGGAGTGGAATCTATTAATTATGCATGACCTATGCTACATGCCGAATGAGATGAATTTTGAGTTTGGAAATGTCATGATAGTATAACGCGCAAGGTGAATCTATGGGAATCTCGTTAGCAAAGAATGTTTCCTAGTCACCGGGATCGTTAGAAAGAATGTTTCCCTAGTCATTGGGATTCTCATTAGAAAGAATGTGTCCATAGTCGGGCCAGATTCTCAAGTAGAAATAATGTTTTCCTAGTCGTACTGCGATTATCGTTAGAGAATGTTTCCCTAGTTAATGGATCAACATCCCTAGCTACTAGCCATATATGTTTATCCTTAGTCGGTCGGGACTAACATCCATAGCCAAATCTCGTGACTCTCATATCGTAGCATTTCTCCTTCGAAAGTCGAGATTCTCATTAGTAAGAATGTTTCCTTTCGATAAATGTGTGACGCTCCCTAGACAATCAAACTTCTCTTTGATAGTCAAGGACCCTCTTGATATTAGTCAAGGTATCGCATCAGACATATTTACTTATTACTTTTTCAGACGTCTGATCTTATAATGATGTATGTCCTTATAATGGTTATGTTGATATGAATACGTGAATCTCATATAAGGCTGTCGCATCTTTCATTTCAATTACATTACTATTACCGCGGTTTTTATATAATTCTTGTATGCTTAAGAGTTAGTTGATTACGCTTCATGCATGCTCGCACATTCCAAGTACCGACCGCACGCCTTGTGCTATTTCATTTCATGATATAGATTCAGTTCTAGGTTCCGCCGTGGCTAGGTACGCTTCTCTCTCTCCCGCTTGCTAGTGGTGAGTCCTCATCTTCCGAGGACGTGGCTTATTGTCCCGATTTTACTTTGTTTCCATTTCTAGACTTTGGGAGTTAGGGCTGTCCCCAATAACTCATCAATTTAGTAGAAGGCTTTCGTACTTGTCTAGATAGATCCAAATATGTATCTAAGTGTTGTTAATTTTTCCTCATGCTTTATATTAAATTCTTAATATTATCTTCCGCTTATTTATGTTGTTAGTCATGTATGATGTTAAGTGTATTTTATGATTACTTCATAGGTCGACTTGGAGCTCTTCGAGGTTCCTTTGTCCCGATACGACTAAAGGAACTCTCGAGCCCTTACAATGCTCCTCCCATGGTTTTGTTTTAAATGATAAGTTATGATTTAAATGTATGGTTTGCCCATAAATTTAAATAAATGAAGTCTCGTGTCCTTGATAAAGTGTGAATTGAACTTATGGACCATGCATGACCCTATGCTACATGCTGAATGTGATGAATTGGAATTGGAAATGTCGTTATAGTATAGTGGTTATGTGAACCTATAGCATGCTCGTTAGTGTAAGGTGCTCGAAAAAATATTGATTTAACTCCATGATGATGTGAATGGTGATGATAAATCATGAGAATGATATGTCAGATGGTTGAGCTTGTGTGTATTATAAAGTAGACCTAATCCTTTCAAAATGAATGTTGTATGATGAAAACAACGAATGTTCTTATCTCTGATTAGCTATAAATGAGAATTTACGATTTTCGCGATTTTCGGTGTATGTTAACCCATGGATTTTTGGAGATTTGATCGACCGTCTCCGTTTGGCCCCAAATTTTTGCT
>JACEIK010008692.1:40893-60282 GCA_018107945.1 Datura stramonium | reverse complement strand
CAATTTCAGACCTAGAGGCCAAGTAGGTTGGCTATAATTACCCATTGACTCATATTGACCATGTTAGGGGTATATTGATTTTAGTGTACGCTCTAGGCTTATGGGGCCCAGGTGGGTTATTCTGTGTTGATTTTACCTTCCAAGCTTATAGGGGCCAGGTAAGTTTCTTGTTGTATTACTTACTTGTTAGCTATATAGCAGGTTATGAGGCTATTCAGGTTATAACTCTTATCCTTTCTATTGATCATTTTCAGTTGTATTGTCAGTTTTATTCAGTCATTTTCATTACTCCCTTACATATTTGGTACATATTGTATTGACGCCCATCTTTGGGGAGCTGCATTACTTGCCTGTAGGAGTGGATAGACATGGTTTAGGACCCTCCTAGCTGCCAGCTAGAGTCAGTAGTCCAGTCAACTCCTTTTCTCTAGAGTTGATAGTTAGGAAAGGTTTGTTCTTTTGTTGTACAACTTTTGGGTAGGTCGGAGTCCTGTCCCAGCCATTATTCCACTCTGAGAGTTGAGAGGCTTGCAGGCTACAGATTCTCAGTTGTTTGTTGTTGTTGGCTGTGTAGGGCCTATGTGTGTTATATTTTGTATGTTGGCCGTGTGGGGCCTAGTTTAGTTAGTTAGTTAGCAGCCTTGTCGGCGTTAGTGTGATTATGATCGCCTGTTTTCATTATGTTATAACTAGACAACATGGTGGTCTTATCGGCCTGCATATGATCCCTTTTATCGCCTTGATTGATGGGTTAGCTGTTTTCCTTTATAGGTGCTGCGTGGACTTGTCGGCCTGAGACTGTATTTATAGTTGAGATTTAACAGTTTGTTTTCTTGATTTAAGTTGCTGGCAGGCACCAAAGGTGCTTTTGCCCATCCAGGTCAGCCCAGGTCCCAGTGTGACATTTGGTACCTATGATGCCTCCCAAGGTGGGGCGTGACAGGATTAAAGGGTTTTTAATAGACTACTCTCCCATTATCGCCCACATAACATCGAATACTCAGAGAAAGATTAGGTCTAAAGATCTCAAGAAAGCTAGGGTTCTTCATCTTTAACCCTTGGGTCAAGAGTTTGTTAGTCCAGGTATGTAAGGCTATTCATAGTGAGGAATTCCGTTATTCCTCATGCCCTACATCTCTAGTAAGATTTTAGAGAAGTTCCGAGCTAGGATTTTTGCCCAATTCTATAATTTGGACTTTCTCCCAACAAATTGAGTTGCACATTGTTTAATTCTTCATTACACTATACTATATCCTTACTCTCTTGATTGTGGTTTTATCCTTACTCTCTTGATTGTTGATGATAGTTCATGTGATCCTATCTCGTGAACCCTAGTTACATGAAAAGTTATGTTTTTGAAAAGCTCTTTATTATTAGATATATGTATTATTTTCATAACTAGAGAAATAGAAGATTTTAGAGAATTTTTCATGACAGGATTTCAGACAGCTAGTTTAGCTTATACCATGATTTTCAAAATATAAAGTAAAGTTGTGTTTTTGAAAAATAGAGTTTGGAGCATAGAAGCTCGCTAGTTTTATACAGATTGTTGAGCACTGATGCTCATCAAAGTTTTAAACCATCTATTATAATTGATAGCTAAAACGCTTTATAAAAGATGTTTTCAGCTACCTTAGATAGGCATACTTATATGAGCATAGTTTTTGAGAGGATTATTTAGCACTGAGATGGGTGAAGGGTCAGATAATCCAAAGTCCTATAACTACGTAGATATCGTAGGTTAGGATCATGTCGTAAATTCGGGTGACTCCTCAAACAACCACTGGTAAGGGATTGGGATGGATCCACAATTTAGTTCATCCTCTGCCCTGGCAAGTCTTCGGACAGCTCTCCCAATCGGGCCAGAGCATGGATGTATTGCGCTCATTCATTATGTATGTCGGTTAAGCAAAACTCCCAACTAAAGAGAGAAAGACACATACACACAAATATATATATATATATATAGCTTACTTGATGCATAGTTTTAATTGCATAATTGTGTAAACAACTTTTACACTTCTATTTTATTGCATCATTCATAGTGTCAGATTCAGTTAGTTTACTCATTCAGTTCAATGATTCTTATTTGTAAATTATTTCATTCAGCTATTTTACATACCGTACTTTCAATAATACTGACGCCATTTGGCGCTACACTCTATTCTGATGCAGATTCAGGTAGACAAGATCGGTAGCAGATGCATCAATTGGATCTTCTCCATCTAGCTTTGGTGAGGCCTCCCACCATTCGGAGGACTCCAATTATAGTTTTGTTATAGTAGAACTTGAGGTATCTATGGGAACTTTGTCCCGACACCCATCTTTCAGACTTAGAGGCTTCATAAACTAGTTAAAAAGCTATGTTATTGATGTTACTTATTAATATTATTTTCATTTTCAGTTATTGAATTTATCTATTGAGCTCGTTACAATTGTTTCTTCCGCATATTTTTTTTGTCTTTTCAGCTAATAGTAAGCCAGGACAAATGTTCGGTTAGACTCTTAGTGGTCCGAGTGCCAGCCACACCCAGGGTGTAGGCCCGCTATGTGACAATCACCACCATTCTTGACAGAATAACCATGCACAATCAAGCTTGGAATACTGGAGATAATAGTGGGGGTGTCATTACGCCCCATCTATGATCCATCTTATGACAGAGAACTAGGAAAGAGACCAGATGATGGCAACCATGGAAACTGATGTCATTCAAATCTACTCAAATATAGGATAGTGTAACCGATGATAGCAAATATTAAACTCAACAAGGAGTTGGGGTCGAATCTCACAAAGACTACTCGAAGCCCAGACTATCTAGTACTAAACAGTGAAGTATTGCAAGATTAGAGTCTATTCAGATTAAGAGGAGTAAAATTTAACTACAGCTAAAGAGTGTAATGTGCTAGGGTTGTAATCAATTAGAGATAATTATAGGGAAGTGACCCCAATTATGGGTCGATCCCTCTAAATCACCCAATATAGAAGAATTGAGAATGGGCTAGGGCTGATCATGTAAGCAATTTACTTAGGAAATCCATGGGTATCTTCACTAGCAGCATAGGTGTCAATCTACTTCAATTTTGTCAAATTTAAGAGAACGCCCTTCTACCCAATTGCTTGTTGCCAAATGAAATTCAACCTATGTCTAGGAGAATCTATTAAACAATGGTTATGACTTGAATTATTGTTGATTGATACTAATCCAATCTAAATTTGCTCTTTCAAGCCTCATAAAGGTAATTGGGTAGGATTGATGACTCTCATCTCCAATCAAATACTATAAAGTAAAAATCAATCAAATGCTCATAAGTCCAAACACAATTTTAATAAGTTGGTATCATTAGGGTTTACAACCTATTGAGTTCACAACTTGATATTGGGCATATTTTTATGCCCATTTTCCATGTTTTTACCTATATTTGATCATGTTTTAAGTTCAAAATCCTTAATTTATGCTTAGATTTATGTATGTATATGTTTTATGTGCTAACAAATGATTTGAGTTGATTTGAGTAGGAAACTAAGTAAAATGGGCTCAAAATGATGTAAGGAGTGAAGATTTGAGGAGTTGAAAGGTTTGGTGCTATGGCTGGCGCCTGATGTGCTGTGGGTTTATAGCATTTCGACGCTCAAAATTGAGAAAATAGCATGGACTTAGGTATATTTATTTGGATATAAGGAACTTTTACTTTGATTACATGATAAATTGGTGTTGGAGTTAAAATGTGCAAAAATTAGCCTGGAAGTGTATAAAATAGGCTCAAATCACAGTGATCACGGGAAATAATATAGGTCCCGTGATACGCTTTATAACTTAAATTAGTCGTGTTGTCTAAGTTATTCTATACATTTTCATGTGATTTTATATAAAATAAATTGGTGTTGGAGTTAAATGTGCAAAAATTAGCCTCGAAGTGTATAAATAAATAGGCTCAATCACAGTGATCACGGAAATAATATAGGTCCCGTGATACGCTTTATAACTTAAATTAGTCGTGTTGTCTAAGTTATTCTATACATTTTCATGTGATTTTATATAAAAGTGAAGATATGTGCTAATCAACATGATTAGCATTTGTTTTGTAGGTTTTTGATGACTTTTGAGGAGCTAATTCATGAATTGGTGAAAGAGAGGCTTGGAGACGGAATAAACATGCAAACGGCGGCAAGAGGAGGCCCAAAACAGCCCACCTGCGCGTCGGCAACGCGCCACGCAGGCAGGCTGCCCGGAAGACAGCCCCGCCGCGTTGGCACGGCCACGCATGGGTGTGTGGGTGGCTCCGCGACAAGGGTGCAACTGCTGCCCCAGCAGCGTGCCACATTGCCAACGCGGCAGGGTGCTGCCGGGGCTGATTTTCGGGGCGATTTCCCGAAGGCCTCCTACAGTATTTCGTGTCACGGAGGCAATGCTCCGCGCTACACCCGTGACACGTTGCTTGTTATTCCGGGAAAAATTCCTACTATTATAAATAGCACACTAGGGTTTATTTTCACATATTCTGACTTGGTGGAGCAAGAACGTGGGTTACAGGCAGTTTTGAAGACGAAAATTCTTAGGTTTTCTCTATCCCTTCTTCCTTTCAACTGGTTTGCATGATTTTCATTCATTTAACTATGTTCAATCCACAAATGAGTGGCTAATTCCCTTTCTTGCTGAGGTTATGAACTATTGTGCTGAAATGTAATTATTGAATTGCTGGTTTATTTCATCTTTTCTTCTATGGTTGTTCTATTTAATTTTTGTTCTTACTACGTTAATATCCTGCCAATGTTAATGTAAATCCAAAAGTCCTGGCTTCACCCGGTAGGGCAAGAACCTGGAAAGTTGTGAATTAATAGGATATGATCTTTTCTTGGTTTGAGAAAATTGGGAATTGATTTACCTTCAGGATAGAAATATACCTGAAAGTCGTATTAGTCAAGTATGGAATCGGTTTTGTATGGCTTTAACATGAATTTCTTTCCTTATCAATACGTAAATGTAGGTGGAAGGTTTATGATTCTTAAGTTGGGTTAAATACTTAATCCATAGGCATAAGTTCCGACTAGCAACCGGAGAAAAGATAAACCATTTATATCGATAATTGATTTCTTTACATGTTCGTTGTAGCCTCAGCATGCTCTCCTTCATAAGCTCGACTAACCGTATAAATATTTAACTTTAGCATAAAAATAGTTTCCAAAATACAAAACTCTTCTTTACACCGTTGTTCTATTATTATAGTTGTAGTAAATTAACACTTGAAAAGGTTTCACCTCGTAGTCCTGTCCTTGTGGGTTCGACATTCCGGTTCTTAAAAAAGAGCCACTGTATTACTCGTACGACCAAGTATTAATTTTGGCGCTCATCACATAGTTCACATACGAGCCGTAGGAAGGTCTTAAGGAGTCATACTACTGGTCGTGAGACTTGCAGAAGGCTAAGAATAAGAGGTGCATTACATGAGTCTCAATATGATTCGTACAAATCTTGTACGAGTCTTGGTGAAGAATTCGTGAAAAGATTCTAAAGATTTGCACAAGAGGCCGACTCTTAAGCACAGGTGAGTATAGACAAAGAGGAGTCGGGTAGCAAGGTATGAGTTGTACCAAGGCACTCGTGATGAACTTCAAAAAAATTTCAATGCCTCAGAGTCAAGCCACGGAAGCCCAAGATGAATAGTAGGATACGTGCATGAGTTGTACTAGGATCCAACACTTAGCCAAAGTTCAGCCGCTCAACAATGTATGAGAGGAAGGTACACTGTAGGATCATGGTGTGGATCGTAGGATGGGTCGTGGCACCGCGGAACCAGATATGGAAATTCACCATGTTAGCCTAGGAAAAGGATTTTTATGTCTGTGTTATAAGTCTGTTTTTATGTTTAATTTTCAAAGAAGAAGTGAACGTATATGTGTAGATGTGAGAGAATAGTTAGAAAACATTGAGAAAGGAGAGAATTGAGTTGATTTGACTGTGATCAACCTTTTCTTGAATTCTTCTTGTTGTTTCTACTTGTTCTTGAAGATTTTTCTGATTTATTAAAAGAAGTGTCTTTCTCATTCATAAATGTGAGTATTTATTTATGTTCTTAATCATAAATGCAAATCACAACCTTACAACTATGAGAGGCTAAAACCTCCATAGCTAGAGTTGTGGGAACCATGGTGGATTAACAAGCTAGGGTTGCACAAAGTGATTCTAAACCAATACTAAACGCTTATATTGTATTCTCTTCATGCTTAAATGTTTCTTAACAATGCTCAATGTTGGGACTTCACTGAATTCCTCTTACTTGCTTAGGTCTAAGAGGTAGAGATTACAAAAAAAGAATTACAATGGAACCTTGATCTTGAAGGTCATTGTATTAACTTGAGTTGTGGTCGCAGGAGAGTTAAATCTGAAACTTAGTGATAACGGATAGTTTGAAACTGTTCATGAGACTTGGTCGAATGATTGAGTATAGTCATTCAATAGGAACTGTCGGGTCGCTTTGAATGAACTTGTTATCAGCCTATAAGTAAGTATTGGTGATGATCACGAGTGTATACTCTAAAGCAGCTTATGAATCCATGGGCAACACAAACCCTAGTTATCCTTTAATATTGATTAAAAAATCAAAATTTTGATAATTGTTTCTATTATTTCCTTTCTTTAGAATCCCCTAATTTTGAAGTAACTACCTAACAAGTTCACTTCTACTTGGCTTGTAATTCAGCTCTTCCATATTCCCTGTAATCTGACCCCAACCTCTAGTTGGATTCTCTATTGACAACGTCTGCTTCGTATTTCGGTAGGAGGTATGGTTTGAGATTTATCAAAAGAGGGAGTTGTTGCTGGGGAATACGGCTAAGACTAGGTTATTTGCTTGTGTTTGACTTGGTGGTGGTTACGTTTACTTTTTATGCTTTCTTGTTTTTCTTTTTGTGACTCTCTCGTGGATACATCAAGGGAACAACCTTCACCAAACCCAAATGGAACATGATAAGCTGCCAACACCTGTGGAAGAGATGATGACTAATGATACATTGGCAGTTGTGATAATGAATTATGAGGGAGATGGGAGCCTTAATACACAAAGACGGTGAATGCTTTAAATAGAGTAGGGTCATATAACTTCAGCCCAAAGAAGTTTGACATGGACTTAAAGAATCATTCAACACCACGGCCAAGCCATCCATGGAGGTACCACCAATCCTTGAACTGAAAGCACTATGTCCTCATCTCAAGTATGCATTCTTGGAGAATAATACTTTGTCGGTCATAATTGCAGCAGTAATTGCTAAAGTAGCAGGTGGAAGCTTTGGTTAACATACTAAAAGATACAAAAGGCAATTGGCTAGACCATAACTGATATCATCGGAATCCCACCAGGCAGATGTACCTATAAGATCTAACTAGAACCAGATTCTAAGCCAAGTATAGAGCACGTCGTTGTCGTAACCTCCAATGAAAGAAGTGGTAAAAAAGGAGATTATCAAGTGAGATGGATGCTGAGTGATATATCCCATAGCAGACAACCAGTGGGTAAGTCCTGTTTAGTGCGTGTATAAAGAAAGGAGGGATTACAGTAGTGCCCAATGAAAAGAATGAGCCGATACCGACACCACCAATCGCTGTGATGGCATGTATGCATGGATTACATGAAACTCAACCACTGTACGCAGAAGTACAATTTTCCAATGCCATTTTTGGATCAAATGCTTGATAGACTGGAAGGTAGAGGATGGTATTGTTTCCTTGATGGATATTCAGTGGTATAACGTATCACTATTGCTCCGCATGATCGAGAAGACAACCTTCACCTCGCCCATATGGAACTTTTTCCTTCAGAAGAATGCCATTCGGATTGTGTAATGCCCCAACCACCTTCCAGCGCTACATGATGTTCATATTCTCAGACATGGTGGAGGACACCATTGAAGTATTTATAGATGATTTTTCTATTGTAGGTGATCCATTTGAATTGACTCCTTGATTATCTAGGCGTAGCATTGAAAGATGTGAAGAAACTAATCTGGACCTAAACTGGGAAAAATGTCATTTCATGGTTAAAGAGGGAATAGTGTTGGGTCATAAAATCTCGAGAAAGGGGATTGAGGTGGACAAGGCAAAAATTGAGGTTATAGCAGGATTGTTTATGTGCCGTGATTTTACGGTACTTTCGGTGCTTAAAACCAAGAAATTATGCATATTCCGGGTATGTTTATACATGTATGATGTGTTTTGTGCTTAGTGTTGCAGGAAAATAGGTTTGGAGTGAATTGCCTGAATTAATGCCTAAACTAACTGGGAAGGGTGACTACTGTGCACTTCACGAGTTGTTGGCAGTGGAGGCATGGCCCGTTGTTTAAGGCGGGCAAAAGATGAATTTTTGAAGATGAAAGACAGTGTACTCCGATGAGTTGAGGAAATGACTTATTACAACTGGTAACAAGTTGTGAGGTCAACCGTGAAAGCCGAAAAGAGGAAATATTAACAAAGTGTCCAAAGGTAGTTGACTTACGTACATCACAAGTCGTTACATAAAGGAACAACTTATTGGCAGATCACTAGGACCAACCGTAGGGTGAACCATACTTCCTGAGGAATTAGACCACGAGAGACCTAACGAATCGAGCTCAGGCACGACAAAGCTGTTAGTGACCCGCTGCCAAGGATCGGGTACATTGTTGAGGACAACTATTTAAGCAAGGAACGACTCAAGTTAGAGGGCAAAACTAATCGTCACCAAGACCTTGCCACTTCCAACCTGGTTTCCATTTTTAATTAGAATAGGATTTCTTGAACTATAAATGCACAATTTAGGTTTATTTTGACGGACGATTTTTTAGAGGATTTTTCGGTAAGTTAGAGGGTAATTGAAAGAGCCGATATTTTAGTTTTCAACTAGAATTTTGGTATTGATCAATTGTTCTTGATTCAAGAAACAAAAGCAACATCAAGTTTTATTCATCTATTGTGGATTTTTTTATTCAATCTATGTGATTTTTATTCTATGATAATTTGTATGTTGCAAATTATGATTTCTTTTTAATATTTATGTGATTGCGATAATACAATTATGAGTAGCTAAACCCATAAACTAGGTCAGGGAACCAATATGAATTAACACACATAGGTAAAAAAACACTTAGTGATTCTTGAACGGGGTTTAATGCATGTATTGTTTTTCCCTTCGTTTTGATTGATTCTTGACGGTTGCAAACATTAGGACTTTCCTTATTCTTACTTACTGAACCAAGGAGGTAATGAATGGGAAAAGGGATTAACAATGGAGATTTGAGGCTATCAACCCTCATCTAATAGCTTGAACTTGTTCGGGATAGCTTTAATCTGATATGGGTAAGGGTCAAATTAAAGTACACCCGTAGATGGACCAAGCTGCGTGGTGATAATCATCTATATAGGGGACCAACCATTTAGGTGAACCTAACTTACCAATATTGCATGTTAAATACCGGAATAGATCACTAGTGCAGAACCAGGTTAAGAAATCTTTGGGGAACACAATCCTAGTCAAGTTGTTAATTGAATACAAAATGAACTTGATTTTAGCATTCAACAATTTTACTTTATTATTCCTTCTTATATTTTCCTTTGAAACAAGTAACCCAATAGTAATAGTTATTCAAATTAACTTAAGTTCTCTTACCATATTCCTTGTGGGATCGACCTCAACCTTTGTTGGGTTCTATATTTTACAATCAACCGCTTATATCTCAATTGCGAGGTGTAATTTGGGGGTATCAAATTTTGGCGCCGCTTTCGGGAATACAGCCTAAGGCTTTTAATTGTGCTTAGCTTTACTATTGGTTCTTATATTCTTTTATTTTTCTTTTTGCTGTTTTGGTTGCTTAACAAGTCTTAGGTTTGCATGCCCGATATAAGAAGCCAAGAAAATCCCCTAGTTCCAATTGATCACGAACTTGAGCTAGTGTTAAGAAACCTGAGAAGAATGGCCAACATCCAAGAGAAAGAAATAGTGGACAAAGCCACAACAAGATCAAGTACGAAGAGCAAGCTCGGGGCTAGAGATTGTGAGTTAGCCGCAGTTGCTGAAGAGCAGCTTCTGCTGTAGATGATGAACGAGCTAGACGACCTGCAGGGTCCAGACCACCAATGACACCGATATTTTGATGAGGAAGATGTTGTGTATATAGATGAAACTAGTGCCACCGAGCTATAGTCCCTTCTCCTTTGCCTATCAGCTTAAGTTTGATATTACCAAAGGCGATGATCCAACCGCTAATATGAAAGGAATATTTGCGGGTCATGCATCCAATGATGCCCATGCTCACTTGACAAATTTCATGGGAATATGTAAGGCATATAAGCAACCGGGGTGAGCCAGATGCTATCAAACCGAGGTTATTTCATTCTCTCTAGGAGTGAGGCAACGATGTGGTCGACCGAGTTAGCGAATGATTCCATCACTACTTGGGAGATCTTAAGTAGAGCTTATTGAAAGGTTCTTCCCACCATCCAAAGCATTTAGGTTGAAGGACAAAATATATAACTTCAGAAAACTAAATTTTGAGGTACCCACCCACACCGACACGCTTCAACAAAAAGCTCAAAAGGTGCCAAATCACACCTGGATGATACATTGTTGGAGATCTTTTATAGGTCTCTTGAATTCCAAAACCAAGGCGGTGGATGATACCGTCTCTCTGGAGGAACTTTATGAGTCAGTACCTATGCATAGGCTGCGTAGCCGCTAGGATGATCACCAAAACCGACCGATCTTGGCACACTAGAGAGTTGGAGGTTTTGACTAGTTCTTATGTGGTTGGTATGTCTGCTGAACAAAGGAGAAGAGATGAAGAGTGTGATTAGGATATAGTAGAGATAAAGACCACCATGGGGTTTCTTGCCAAGCATTTGACGAGTCGAGCAGAAAAGGTAATGTTTGTGGTTCTCATGGCAAGGCCCCGAGAAATGATGGTTGGGCGAATCCGAGTCCTAAGAAGAGGTCAATTATTTGAATGATCGAGGGAGGGTTTCCCTGGACAAACACCCAAGGTTTTAACCAAGACTCTTGTCGTCAAGGTCAAAGGGAACCAAGGTCTAACTTCTACAACAATAATAATTACAATCGGGCCAATACCTAGACAATAGGGACCGGAAGAAGCGTGAGGAGACTGTACTTGATAGGAGCGGTCTGTATGTTCCTCCACTAGACCTAGAGCCATAGTCCATTGGTTCAAGGGTTGAAGATATATCCAAAGTGCTCGTTGGCATGGAGACAATAGCAACCACTTTAAGGAGCTTCCTGGCCGATATTTTTGGTTTAAATCAAAAGTGGAGTCTCATACCGTGGATTTATTGTAGGAAGATTGAGCAAAGCAGATGGGTCAGATGTCCGTTGTAAATGAATTAGAGGCAGAAAGGCACACTTCCCAGCAACACTGCAAAATTCAAAATGACACTAATGCATGGAGGTCACTACTAGGAGTGGAAGTCCACAAATGATCCCCCGAGGCCGCTTGTAGTTAAGGAGTCAGAGAAGCCCGTGTTGATAAATGTTGGTGGGGTAGCGGATTTTGAAAATCCAACTTTGATTGGGGACTCAGATGTGCAAACCGGCCCAAGCGCTGCAAAGTGAGCAAGGAGCCGTCCATGGGAAGGAGAAGGGAGGCACAACAAAAACTCGATAAAGAATCCTCAGGACTCTCCTTATCCAAAGCTCTTGAAAAAGAAGGGTCAAGATGGGAAATATGAAAAGTTTATCACTATGCTCAAGCATCTGTCGGTGAAAATCCCATTGGTTGAGGCACTTGAGAAAATGCCGGGATATGCCAAATTCATGAAGGACCACTGCCACAGGAAAAGGACTCGTAAGTTTGAAACCCACCGATAATTTGCACCACCGTGGTGCCATCACTATACGAGTCCCAGCACGTAAGAATAAGACCTAGGTGTTTACTATACCTTGCACCATTAGGGAGGTTGAGTTTGCAAGGGAGCTTTGTGACATGGGAGTGGTATTAACCATGCCACATTGTTTAAAAAGTTAGGCTTTGGAACTCCCACACCGACTACTATGCAACTACCGATGGTTGATAGAACAGCTAAAAAGCCTATGGGGTTTTGTTTGATGTACTAGTCAAAGTGGACAAATTTATCTATAGCAGACTTCATGATTCTGGACCGCGAAGTCGCATTCTCGATCCCCATCATTTTGAGGCAACCATTCATTGCAAATGGTGTAGGGCTCTAGTAGATGTGGAAGCAAAGCTACTTGAAATTTAGGTTGAATAAAGAAGAGGTATCCTTCAACATTAGCCGAACCATGAAACAGCCAAAGGAATTCAACATAATCTCATCATTGGAGGATGGAGAAGAGTCACTTGACGAAATTCCGAGTAGTCAAGATTTGCGCTCGTGCCGCAATGTTAAATCAGGCGCTGCATGGGAGGCAACCCATGGAGGTGTTTTGGTGAAGTCTCAGTAGCCAAAACACCCACATCGTGCCACGACGTTAAATCAAGTGCTTCTTGGGAGGCAACCCAAGTTGTAAATGTAAGAAATAGTTAGTGTCTACGTTTGTTGATGGGTGCAGAATAAGATGGAAAATTTGAAGTTGGAAACCAAAAATTGGAACCAGTTTTGGTGCAGAAAATTATAGAATGAGCCATCGTCTGACTGATGACTCGTTCAATCAATCCGTGAAAAGAACTGTAGAAAACAGGGAGCAACGGATGACTTAACGAGTCGTGTCTTCAAGAAACAAATCGTCATGTCCCCCTGCCTACACGGAACGAAATTTGAATTAAAGGAAAGGGTGAGAACGTCTCACTCAATGAATCGTTGGGAGATCGAGCGAGTCGTTGAGTGATCCGTCTTGAAGATACGTTATCGCCAAGGACCACGACTCAGGCAACGACTCATTGGGTTGCACCACGAGTCGCTACTTGACTCAAGTTAGGTCCCGTGTAGTTCCTAACCTACCACGAAACAAAAGGTTTCATCGAGTCATTTAAGCACCAAACGGCTTATCACCATAGACGTTATAAAAAAATTAATGACTAGTTCTAACTCGACCCACAACTGGAATTTGGGAAAACTTTAAATTAAATCAAAAAAACCTGATTTCATGTACACTCTCCCCATTAAACTTAAAGCCACACAAAACTTCAAATTTCCCTCTTCTCTTCTTCTTCTTCTTCTTCTTCACTCAACCCCATGAAACACCATTGAAACCACCTTCATCATTGCATGCCCAATCACTGAATCACACTCATTAAAAAATTACACTCCATCTCTGATCAAGCAAATTGTGAGTAGTCTTCCCTATGAAATTTTGAAATATTGTTGCGTTTAAACAAGAATTATTTAGACCCATGTTGTGAATAAGATTGAATTTCTATTTCGATTAATCTTGTGTATATTCCCAAAGCTTGATGCAAATAAACCCTTGGAAGATTTAAATAAAGATTTCAATCGTATTTCACTTGGGTTGATTTTATATTGTGAAGCTGCGTGTTTGTGGAATTGAAATTAGAAGAAGATGAAGTTGAAACATGTGAATTAAAACTACAGCACGAGCTACATCACGAGTCGCTGGATTACCAAACGACTACGTAGCTCGTCCTGAGTGAAAAAATTAAGCTAATGAGGCAGTGCACCTAACGACCGACCTAATGACTCCGTTGCCTTGGCAAAGACTCATTGGGATCATTTGTCAAGTACACCTGACCAACTTAATGGAAGACCGCTCCCGAGACGACGAGTGACCACGAGTCGCGCTGGGCTGAAATGACTCGTGTAGGCACTCCGTCAGCAACTGGGAACCAGCCTAAAAATGATTTCTGTTTCATCTCATCTTGCACACTAACATTGTTTACACAGGTACAATGTGTCCCAGAGGTAAACCAAAGAAGGGTCCAACCAAGAAGAAAGCACATAAGCCAGCTTAGCCCTCATACCGTAGACTGCGTGATGATCCATTGGCCTCTAAAGAGTCGGTGGCTCTGAGGAGGAATATGAAGTAGCGGAGGAGCAGCTAGTGAGGAGGACAACCAGGGCTAGGACTCAAAAAAATTTCAATCCGACAACCCCGGTTGATACTCCCACTCCACTTGTAAGAGATCCACCCAACACACTAATGAGAATGCTAGGGCTACCGCACTTGTTCCCAAGGCTCCCACAGCTGGGCAAAACACAGAGAGAGTTGGTAAATCACATGCCCAGCAAGGGGACTTTGATAATGAGCTGAAGGAGACCTCGGACACATCAAATGAGCAATCAAGAAATGTGCGGAGATGGTGTGTCCATGGAATGCGGGCTATATATAATCGTGATATTGCTCCTAATGAAAAAGGCAATCCAAGAGGAGCATATATGAGAGCCGAGGCTGGTCAATAGAAGGCTTAAAGATCTTCCTGAACTACAGCAGTGTTTGATAAATACAAGTTCGGGTGGTTGACCAAGTTCCTGTGCAGCTACATCCCGTGTTTAGTCCGAGAGTTTTATGTGCATATGCAGCCACATTGCAGCTGCTGGCATTAGGGGCCAGATTAAGAAGAGACCCACATTGACTCAGGTGTTGGCGAGAGACTCCAATTGACATTTCCGAGCGGACGATCTCCAGGATGCTGTATGGGCCGGATTAATGCTCCAAATGAGCAAAGTAGAATTTGATCACAGCTATCCGAGCCGAAGAAAGTCAAAAGAAGTTGAATAGCCGTGAGACATCCAGCAAGAGACTTGGTTGTCTCGGATTATTGCTACGAGAGGTCCACGAGTAGAATGGCTGCATGGTATAGAGTCACAAATAAAGAAGGCTATTGAATTTTCAGCAAAGTTTTGGTGGTCACTAGTGCGGCACAGCTAGTACCATCCAGCAAATGACAATATCCTTTCACCTAATAGATCTTCTTTGGTAGCAAGCATATTGGAGGGGTATGCCATCAACTTCCTGTGATATATTGCAGAGGAGATTTGAGAGCGCAATCAATGACGGCACTACCATTCCGTTTCCATGTTTGATAGATAAAACTGGTCAGAGTCAAAGGTGCCAGTCTTACCATTAGTGGACCAGAGAGTAGTGGTCCAGAAGATTACCGATATCCGGTTGATTTCTAGATGATACAAACCTGATATCAAGGGCGAGTGGACTGATAAGGGGCATATTTATATGCCAAATCGATACTCAAATGTATAACTTTAGTCTTGTTTGTCTAATAAATTGTGTACATTCTCATGTAAATTGTATGGAAGTGTGAATTTGTACTAACCAACATGATTAGCGTTGTTTTGGTAGGAAACATGCGTTTGTTGATGAAAAATGACATGTTAGGAGAAATCAAGAAGGAACTCGGGATTGAGCAAGGAAGCGGATGGTGAAGCCGAGGATGAGCAAGGGGCTCCGCGATGGAGCCGTGGCACGCCGCCATCGCGAAGGGCGTTCGCCCGGAATGGAAATTCCAAATAAATTCCAAGGAAGGTCCGTGATCAGGCCGTGCCACGTTGGAAGTGAATTATCTAAATGGTGCATTTCCCAGAGAGAGGGTCCGCAATTGCACCGTGGCACGTTGGCTGTGCTCCGCGATGCACGCCGTGCCACGTTGGTGCAACACCGCGACAAATTCCGCAGGGCTTCCGCTGCTTGCACTGCGGTCACGAGGCAAAGGTTCGCGATGCACGCCGTGACACGTTGCTCGTTATTCCGGGAAAATTTATCCCTAGTATAAATAGAACACTTAGGGCATTTTCAATTATTCCGACTTGGTGGAGCAAGAACGTGGGTTACGGGTGCAACATTGAGGACGAAAATTTAGGGTTCTTCTCTATCTCTTTCTTCTTCTTTTCAATTGCTTGTATGATTAACACTGTTTTAGGATGATTAATCCACAAATGAGTGGCTAATTCTCCTTCTTGCCGAGGTTATGAACTTTGTGTTGCAATGTAATTATTGATTGCTGGTTTATTTTCTCTTTTCTTCCATGGTTGCTCTATTTAATTCTTGTTCCTACTACATTAATGTCTGGCCAATGTTAATGCAATCCAAAAGTCCGGTTTCACCTGAGAGGGCAAGAAATTGGAAAGTTGTGAATTAATAGGATATGATCTTTCTTGGTTCGGGAGACCGGGAACTGATTTACCTTCGGGATAGAATTATACCCAAAGTCGTGATAGCTGTGTGGAACCGGTTTCGTATTGCTAGAACTTGAATTCCTTCTTATCACGAAAATGTAGGTGGAAGGTTCATGATTCTTAAGTTGCTAATTAATAGAGTTTTAGTCCATAGGCGAGTTCACTAGCAACGTGAGGAAAAGATAAACCACGTAAATTAATAGTTCGTGTCTTCACATGTTCTTCGTAACTCAGTTGAATGCTCTTAACAATTGTTTAGATTCAATAGTATAATTAGCTTAGTGTAGTATAAAATTATATTCTTAAAACAAATTTATTTTTCGTTACTCGTTGTCTTCACTCGTATATTTGTAGTAAATTAACGTTTGAAAGATTTCACCCCGTATTCCTATTTCTGTGGGTTCGACAATCCGGTTCTTCAAAAGAGCCACTTTATTACTTGTACGACCTGTACACTTGCGGGCTCATCAAGGACTCAGCAACCGCATCTACTTGGGAGCCAATATTAGCAAGAGGCATTTGGCAAAGGATGCAGACTTATTTAGCACAGCTCGCTGAGCTAAGGCTGAGCCTATGGAGGGCAGAAAGACAGGTAGCCAGGCTGAGGCTACAGATGCAGCGGATACCTCCACACCTGCCGATGTTCATGAGTCTTCATCTACTGAAGTAGCCCAAAGACCACCAGTTGCGCCTCCACGAGCCACCACAGCCGGCCTAGTCATAGTTTGACACGAGTTTTTACTTGATATGGCTAGGCGGCTAGCTAAGGCAGAGAAGTAGAAGGCACACACGGCTCTACAGGTCAATATCTTGATAGAGCAGGTAATGTCGTGGGTATCAAAGGAGTTGGATACGCTGTCCAATTCAGTGCATGGTCCACTTGATGCTTTTGAGAGGAGTATGGATGAGCTCCTTGCATAGTTGCAGGCGTCGGAGTTATCTCAATAGTACTCAGAGCTAGGAGTGCTACGATCCGAGGTGCGAGACTTGGCCACACGACAGGTAGCTGCAGTACCTCCACCGGTACTTCCCGTGATAGAGGACGAGTTTGAAGAAGAATTGCCACCAATTTTCGAATTTATCATGGAGGAGCTGGTGGCACATGACAAGGGGAAGAGGCCTCGTGAGGAGGCAAGTGTTGATGATGATACTTCTCTACTCCGTCAGCAAAAACGGGAGTGGAGTGAGTGGAGAGGGCGTTGCATGAATCGAGAGAGGAGGTTCGACAGAGAGCTGTGACTGAGATAGTGAGAGTTTGTGGAGAAGGAACGAGCTCTGTTGGATCTGAGAATGCACCGGTTCAAGTCGGTAATATTAGAGATGACACCGGAGGCGTATCTACACCCTCCACCGACCAGGTAGCTGACACCTAGGTCGCACAGGTATGTTCCCTATTTCCTTAGTTTTTGTTTGGTATATATATGCGTCGAGGGCGACTCATGATTTCTTGATGGGGGTGGGGAGGGATACTTGTGCATTCGTTTTGCTAAACATAATTCGAAGGTTTTTCTTGTCGGATATCTTTTCCCTCGGGTGTTCCATATCTTGTAGAACCGACATGTTTAGGATTTTATTTTATGTTTTCTTTGTGTCAGTTGGAAGAAAGTAGGAAAACTGAAAGAAGTCAAGAGCTGAAATTGTTGAAAAGAAACTGTTGTTTGATAATTTGATACCCCTCTGAATTTTTTTTATATGTGTATGTGAAAGTTGACAAGTATGACCTTTGTGAATCTTTGCATGACATTGAAACTGTGAACTTGTTTATCATTGTATGGTTGTACCTGAACTAGAAATTGGTAGAAGTGATGATGTTGACCTGTGCTATGTGAAAGTAAGGTTTAATAACTGAATTTGATTGTGTGTGTCAATCTATAACTTTTCTGGTTAGTCGTACTGAGATAGAGGATAGAAAACTAGGAAAGGATCATAGGCCATTTTTGATTTATGAATCCACTTTAGCCTTAAATACCTACCAAAAGTGAATAAAAATCCCTTGATCCAAATTTTTGAGCTTAAATTGTCCTTTCTTTTTGTTTACACCAATTCACCTACCTGATTTTATTATGAATGAACTTGTTTTGGCCCTGGTCCCTCCTTGGACATTGTGAACCTCAACTCAAGCAAATCGCCTAAGTTGAGGGTGGCTATTATAGGGGTAATTAAGAAGAGCCGGGTGGAGAGAAAATTGGGTAATGAAAAAGGAAAAGAGCGGGCGTGGTATGTATGATGAAGAGAAAAATAAGAAAACTGTTGTCAAAAAAAGCAAGAAAAGAAAAGAAAATAATGTGTGACATCAATGAGTGTTGGAATAAAAAGAAACCACATCCGCAGTGTCTAAAGCAAAGAAAAGGAAAAACAGTAAAAGGAAAAAAGGGAGAAAATAGAAATAAAGGTGAAAAGTGGAGTCAAGAGGTGTAGTGCTAAGGAGGGTTGAGCTACCAAATCCATATGTACCATACCCAAGCTCAAGCTTACGTTACAAGCCTAGAAAGTCCTATAGTAATCCTAGCTACTTGTTCGAAAATCAAGGTATTGAAAGTAAAGGTAAGCCTATGGTATTGTATGCACGCAGTTCAAATTTCTTAGTGAGAGTGAGTGGATCTTACCTAGTCCCAAAAGGAATTTATTGACATAATCATATACACATGTGTGAGTATGAGACTTCTTTGAGGTGAGAGTATTTGGTCAACAAAATCGTCTGCAAATTGTCCGGGGCAGTGTTATAGATGTATGTGTGTGGTTGCAGGTGACAGTACTATTTTTCCATGTTTTGATTCCTCTAATTTATGGTTGGAAATTTTGCATATGCATAGTGATTTGAGTTGATATGATGAGGGAGGGGTTAGAAAATTTGTTTTTGATGTGTAAGTGTGATTGCTGTAAGTTTCCTAGAGTTCTTTCAATTGAAGCGTTGAAGTAGTTTAGTTTGTTTTGTTTTATTTTATTTTTTCTTGAGGACATGAAAAAATTCTAAGTTGAGGGTGTTGATGTGCCACGATTTTACGGCACTTTCGACGCTTAAAATCCAGAAATTATGCACATTTCAGGTATGTTTATATAGGTATGATGTGTTTTGTGCTTAATGTTGCAGGAAAATAAGTTTGGGAGTGAATTGGTTGAATTAATGCTGAAAACAATTGAAAGGGTGACTGATGACCCCGCAAGTGTACGGGTTGTACAAGTAATATAGTGGCCCTTTTTTAAAACCCGGAATGTCGAACCCACAGGGACTGGACTACAGGGTAAAATCTTCTCGAGTGTTAATTTACTATAACTCTAATAATGAAGACAACAGTGTAAAGAAAAG
>JACEIK010008692.1:0-14893 GCA_018107945.1 Datura stramonium | reverse complement strand
GAAAATGCCTTAACATACCTCGTTCGCTGTTTACCGATTAACTGGCGAGTTTCGGCTCGTGTTCAACTGCCCTTCTCAACTGTAATCATATTAATGGAAGAATAGGGCTACTTTATTACTATTTTCAAAGAAAACCATAACTTATATATGTATATACTTACTATACTTCAATTTTTCGAAGACGATCAAGAACTCATAATTTCTCGTGAATCTAGAAGGGAGAAATACTTACTTTAGGCACGTGATCGTATTGAAACTAGTTTGGAACAATTCCATAAACTTAAGCTCGGCGGGAAGATGATTTTCCAGGCGTATTTTATGAAAATAACTCCGTATCGATGCTCCCTACAACTTTATACTTCAATACCCAAAGTTAATTTAGATTTGGACGGCGTTTAGCGGCGTAATCCCCCTGTTCTGGCCGTGATTATATGAGTAATATAACAATATCTAAGTG
Source organism: Datura stramonium (assembly GCA_018107945.1). Classification (NCBI taxonomy): domain Eukaryota; kingdom Viridiplantae; phylum Streptophyta; class Magnoliopsida; order Solanales; family Solanaceae; genus Datura; species Datura stramonium. The sequence continues at coordinate 14,436 of JACEIK010008692.1, read as the reverse complement.
TGAGGCTTTTATACACTTGAGAAAATAGATAAGGCAACGTGGCACTCCGCCCATCGCGATGATTCTACTCCGTGCCACATTGGCTAACGCGGAGGAGCTGCTCCATGCCACTTTGCCCCTCTGGGCAGCTTGGTTCGGCCTCCTCCCGCGAAATCTCGACTTTGCACTTGTTTGGCCTTTCCCTTGGCCCTTTCTTCGTACGTATGACACTCTAAAACTCTCAACTAATATATGAATAGGCCGATTAAACGTTAAAAACTTACGGGGTGTAACAATTTCATGAAAATTCTATCAAAAGCTTATTAGGTTTTTAAGTAAAATTTAATAAAAATCTAATGATTTATTAATGGGCTTTGTGATTTTAGGATCTTGCCATATTCAATGGGTTTTTGATCATCTTATACAATTCAAATTATTTATAATGTTATCGATTCTCGATTTCTATGAAATTAGGCCAAATTATGCATAACTCATGATGAATCGATTATGATCTACTTTTCTATTAATGATATTTACTAGAACAACATGAATTATGTTTTAAATTATGGATTTAGTCAATTAACCATCATCATTTTATGAATTTGAAACTATATGCATGATCTACAAGTATGTATGAACCTTATGATTTATGAATTATGTTTTGGCCGACTCGCGGGCCTTATTTCATTGCTAGTTCACGTATGTACCCGTATGTTTATGATTATCATTATTTAAATAGCTTATGAACTCATGCATGTTATACTATGAGCACTATATATGTTTTGGGAGTAGTATCAAACACCGAGTAGGTTCGGGGCTCAGGTTAAGCCCCAGATCTCATAACTACGTGCCACTGTAGGTATGTTGGGACCTCCTTTGTGACTTTTCCCAGCCCAATTGCCCTTTTCATGGTGATATCACACCCTTCATGTTTCTACCCTTGGCAAGGTACGAATGGCCTCCCGACTAGGTTTATAGGTCAGACTTCATGTGTGCTCATATGGGGTATGTCTATTAAGAGAATCTCCCACTGTTCCTCCTAATTTATGCATGTTATGATTATGTATTTTGGCTCAAGTCATGTTAAGTAAAGCTTTTCTCTTATGATTATGATTATGATGTATTTTGATTGTTTTGAAAACCTTGAGCCTTATGTTATGTTACGATATTTATGATATAAGCATGTTGTCCTACTCTTATGATCATTTATGAGTCTTATATATTTTAAATGTCTGTTTTACTTACCTTGCATACTCAGTACATTCCACGTACTGACCGCATACTTTCTATGTTGTATTGTTTCATGATACAGGACCCGGCTCTCAGGCTCACCCTCCTCAGTAGCTTCTCAGAGTTTGCTATTTGCTTATTTGGTGAGTCCTCATCTTCCGAGGGCCATATGTTCAAACTCTATTGTTCTCTTTCAGTTTTAGTATTATAAGATTAGTTAGGGTATTGTCCCTTCAATTCGTCTTTCATGATTAGAGGCTTTTCGAACTATAAGTTATATTTAGCCGTCATGTATGGATCATGTATTGTCTTTTCTCCATTATTATGTCATGTTTAAATTTTCTTTAAGTTAAGTCTTCCACTTATGTGAATGAATTAGATGTATGCTCATGCCATGGGTTTACTTGGGGTCTCTCGGGGCTCCTTGTCCCGTGTTTATGATTCGGGTGTACGTTTGGGTCGTGACAAACTTGGTATCAGAGATATAGGTTTGAAGTGTCCTAGGATGTCTGAAAGCCATGTTGAGCAGTGTCTTTTTTCATGGGTGTGAAGCGCGCCACATTTATGACAAAGAGGCTACAAGGCGTTTAGGAAATATTTCCTTCAATCATGATCTATGTCGTGTGATGAAAGTCCTTTTCCCTTCTAATTTGCGCTATTTGCCTTTGCAGAATCATGCCTCCACACTGAGTGAATGCCAGAATAAATGGTAACGACAATGACCATGAAGGCGCTAATGTGAGGACCATCAGCCAACCCCACCCATTCATGAGGAGCACGCACCAGAGCCAGCTTCCCATGCTGAGTTTAAGCCAGCGATTCAGATGCTGGCATAGGACATGGCTGCCTAGGTTCATAATTAGACAGTGGTGCATTACCCTTAGAATGGGAATGCGGCGGCAACTAGGGTGATGGATTTCTTGAGGATGAGCCCTCCTGAGTTCACGGGGTCGAGGGTGAATGAGGATCCACACGATTTCATTGAGGAGATTTTGAAGATCACCCAGGTTATGGAGGTGAACAATGGGGAGTGTGTTGACTTGACCTCCTATCATCTAAAGGGGGTGGCCACATATGGTTAAAGCATTTGAGAGATGCCAGGGCAGTGGGTGCAGACTCGATAGGTTGGGAAGAGTTCCACGCGACATTTTTGAATTGGTTTTTCCCTCGGGAGATGAGGGAGTTGAAGGTGGCCAAGTTCGTGAATCTGAAATAGGGTGACATGTCCGTTCAGGAGTACGCATTGGAGTTCACCCATTTATCCAAGTATGCTCCAGAGTTGGTGGCATACCGGTGGGCTTGGGTGAGTTATTTTGTGCATGGTGTGGCAGATTATATGGAAAAGGATTGAAGGATCGCTATGCTACATTAGGATATTGACTTTCCCCGCATTGTGTTGCATGCACAGCAGATGGAGTCAGTCTACCGGAGGAAAAAGGAGGCCAAGAGGGCCAGGACCGATAGATATGGGACTTCTAAGGTCAAGTCAGGGGGTGGAAAGTGTCATCACTCCCAACATAGGTCTATCTCTCCAGATCTATCATCGGCCAGCACGCCATCTAGATTCAGAGGAGATCGGAAGGGCAGAGCTTCAGAGCCGAGAAGCCAGGGTGGATGCAGGTGGATCACACTTTTCTAGTTTGTGTAGTGTGTGGCAAGAATCACCCTGGGAGGTGCTTAGTTGGCTTAGATGCTTGCTTCGGGTATGGCAAACTCGGACACAGACTTAAGGATTTCCCCTCAGCTAGATTAGGGGTCGGTGGAGTCAGTGTGACAGCAGCCAATTCTGCCGCTCCAGCAGCATGCCGCCTCAGCAGGGTGCCTCTACTAGTTTAGCAGGCGTTCAACGCCAAAACAGGTTTTACACTTTAGTGCCCCGCAAGGAGCAGGAGACTTCACCAGATGTGGTCACTGGGATGTTGCAAGTCTTCCATATTGATGCTTATTCCTTGTTAGATCCAGGAGCTACTTTGTCTTTTGTGACCCCTTATATTGCTAATAGTTTTGGAGTTAGTACAAGAAATCCTGTCGGAACCGTTCTAAGTCTCTACTCCAGTCGATGATTCATTTGTAGCTAGGCGGTTGTTTAGAAGTTTCCCGATTATAATATTGCATAAGGTCACCTTTATAGATTTAGTAGAGTTAGCTATGACTGACTTTTACATCATTTTAGGCATGGATTGGTTGTTTGCATGTTATGCTTCGGTTAATTGTAGGACCCGTGCGGTGGAATTCCAATTTCTGGGTGAGTTAGTCTTGGAGTGGAAGGGTAATTCATCTGTACCAGTCGGTCGGTTTATTTCATATCTTAAAGTCAGGAAAATGATTTCTAAGAGATGCATGTATCACCTAGTCAGGGTTAAGGATGTTGATTCCGAGACCCCGACTATTCAGTTAGTTTCGGTGGTGTGTGAGTATTCGGAGGTCTTTCCCGATGATTTGCCAAGTGTTCCTCCTGAGAGGGAAATTGATTTTGGCATTGACCTCTTACCCGATACGTAACCTCTCTCTATTCCTTCATACAAAATGGCTCTAGCCAAGCTAAAAGAGTTAAAAAAGCAGTTGAAGTACTTGTTAGATAAGGGTTTCATTAGACCGAGCAAGTCTCCATGGGGTGCACTGGTTCTCTTCGTCCAAAAAAGAATGGATCACTTTGGATGTGCATTGACTATCAGAAATTGAACAAGGTCACCGTTAATAATAGGTACCCCTACCCAGGATCGATGATTTGTTTGACCAGCTCTAGGGTGCCAGATGTTTCTCGAAGATAGACCTCAGGTCCGGGTATCAGCAGCTCAGTGTTCGGGAGTGTGATATCCCGAAGACAGCCTTCAGAACATGGTATGGCCATTATAAGTTTGTGGTTATGTCTTTTGGACTAACAAATGCTCCTGCAGCTTTCATGGACTTGATGAACAGGGTGTTTAAGCAATATCTAGACATGTTCGTGATCGTGTTCATCGATGATATCCTTATATACTCTCGGAGCGAGGAGGAGCATGCCGCTCATTTGAGAGTAGTGCTGCAGACTCTCAAGGATCACTAATTTTACACAAAGGATAATTAGTGCGAGTTTTGGTTGGACTCGGTTGCATTTCTGGGCCATGTGGTATCGAGTGAGGGCATAAGGTAGATTTTAAGAAAGTCGAAGCGGTGAAGAATCGGCCAAGACCGGTGAATCCTTCAGATATTCAGAGTTTATTGGGTCTAGCAGGCTACTATTAGAGATTTGTTGAGGGTTTCTCATCAATTGCAGCACCAATGACTAGGCTGACTCAGAAAAAGGTGAAGTTCCAATGGTTGGAGGCTTGTGAGAAAAGCTTCCAAGAGTTGAAGACTCGACTCACTTTGGCACCAGTTTGACCCTACCCGAGGGTACATATGGTTTTTTAGTGTATTGTGATGCTTCGAGAATTAGGCTCGGGTGTGTTTTGATGTAGTGAGGAAAGGTAATAGCATATGCCTCTCGACAGTTAAAGGTCCATGAGAAGAATTACCCGACCCATGATCTAGAGCTAGCAGCGGTGGTGTTTTCATTGAAGATATGGAGGAATTACTTGTACGGGGTCCACGTGGATGTATTTACGGATCACAAGATTCTACAATATATGTACATACGAAGGACCTCAATCTACGGCAAAGGAGGTGGCTAGAGATACTTAAAGACTATGATATGAGTGTTCTATACCATCCAGGAAAGGCTAATGTGGTAGCGGACGCACCTAGTAGGATCTCTATGGAGAGTGTGTCCCACACGGAGGAAGGAAAGAAAGAGTTGGCAAAGGATGTCCATCGACTTACAAGGTTGGGAGTGAGGTTGGTCGACTCAACCGATGGTGGTATTGTTGTGCAGAATGGATTAGAATCGTCCTTGGTCGTTGATGTGAAATCTAGGCAAGATGAGGACCTTATTTTGAGGAAATTAAAGGAAGATGTGCGGAGTCAAACGGTGGAGGTTTTCTCCTAGGGGGAGATTGTGTGCTTCGGTACCAGGGTCATCTGTGTGTTCCAGACATTGATGATTTGAGGGACCAGATATTGCATGAGGCACATGGTACTAGATATTCTATCCTTTTGTGATCCACGAAGATGTATCATGATATATGAGAAATCTATTGGTGGGATGGCATGAAGAAGGATATTGCAGAGTTTGTAGCCAAATGTTCAAATTGTCAACAAGTAAAGGTTGAACATCAAAGGCCGGGAGGAGTACTTCAGGATATTAGCACTCCTAAAGTGGGAAGAGATCAACATGGATTTTATAACAGGAATACCCCGTACTCGCCGACAATATGATTCCATTTGGGTGGTGGGTAGACAGGTTGACCAAGGCTGCAGGATGATTATGCCAAATTGTATATTCAGGAGTTGGTCCGACTTCATGGAGTGCACTTGTCTATTATTTCAGATTGAGGTACTCAGTTTACCTCCTAGTTCTGGCGGTCTTTTTAAAAGGGGCTTGGGACTCGAGTTAAGCTCAATACAGCCTTTCATCCGCAAACAGATGGTCAGGCAGAACGAACAATCCAAACTCTGAGGACATGTTGAGAGCATGTGTGATGGATTTCAAAGGTAGCTGGGATGATCATTGATCGAATTTTCTTATAATAACAGTTATCACTCTAGCATCCAAATGGCACCATTTGAGGCAATTTATGGGCGGAGGTGTAGATTGCCCATCAGATGGTTTGCGGTTGGTGAGGCAGTTATGATAGGGCCTAATTTGGTTCACAGGGCTATGGTGAAGGTTCAGTTGATAAGGGATGGGCTGAAAACCACCCAAAGTCATCAAAAGTCATATGCTGATGTGAGGAGAAGAGATTTGGAGTTTGAGGTAGACGATTGGGTATTTCTAAAGGTATCTCCCATGAAGGGAGTCATGCGGTTTGGGAAGAAAGGAAAACTCAGTCCCCGCTATGTTGGTCCCTACTGGATTATGAGAAGAGTTGGTAAGATAGCATATGAGTTGGTCTTGCCCTGAGAGTTATCTTCTGTGCATCCTGTGTTTCATGTGTCGCTTCTAAAGGAATGTTTGGGAGATCCAACTCTAGTAGCCCCAGTAGACAGCGTTGGAGTAAAAGACATCCTCTGCTATGAAGAAGTTCCTATGGAAATATTAGACCATCAAGTTTGGAGGCTCAGGAACAAAGAAGTAGCTTCAGTTAAAGTCTTATGGAGAAATCAACATGTTGAAGGAGCTATCTGGGAAGTTGAAGCGGATATGATGGCTAAATACCCATACTTATTCTCTACCGACTCAATTCCGACTTGAGATATCAGTTATGCTCTATGGATCTATTTAGTTTTTGTGTTTAGTTCATGTGTTCAAGTTTCTTTTATGTGTATGGATGTGTATGTGAAGCATGAGATCAGTTCAACTATATGTTATGAATCGGAGGTAGTCATTCCATAAAGTTTCGGTTTAAATGATCAGTATTTGAATATGATAATTGCATGTCTCTATTTTCTACTTTTTTCCTACATTCGAGGATGAATGTTCCTAAGGGGGAGATATTGTAATACCCCAAAAGTGTCTAGGAGTAGACTAGGAGCTAAAAGTTGAAAAACTGCTGAAATTGGGAAAAATAGCACAGAACGGGCCACGTAACGACTCGTGGTATCAAACCATGGGTCATTGTATGCAGTTGGGGTGAGAGAAGTCTGGGTGGTAATGGAGACGACGGACGACACAAAGACTCGTTGCTTGATACAACCAGCCGTTGTTAGCAGTCGTAGGAAGAGGATGGGCTCAGTAGATGGGATACAACAGGTCATCCAATGATTCATTGTGAGAAGTAATGACCCATGGTCACCAGCCATTTTTTAGTTGCCAAGATTTCCAGTGTATGTGTGGATCAAGACCACGACCCGTTGGAAGCAACCACGAGTCGTGGTAAGGCACATGGTAAGCAGGTTTAGATTTTGTGAAGGGGCAAACAATGATCGATGTAACAATCCGTTGGTTCGAAGGACGAGTCTTTCTGTCCATTAGTGGTTAAGTTTTGGAGCAAGTCTCAGCAATGCAAACGACAAGAAACATAACGGGTCGTTGTTCCTTCCAACGACCCGTTGGTTCCATTCATTGGTCCAATCTGGATAGTTTTCAAGGCAGATTCATTAAGGGAATTTTTGACTTTTTCATGCTATAAGACCCTAAACTATGTTGTTTTAGCTTATGAAAGTTGGGTTTTTAGAGGAATAAATTATTCTAAGTCTTCTTTCATGCATGCAAGAGTATAGAGGGGTGATCAAGGGTGATTTAAGGCTTTTCTCTTCAAATTTTTCCAATTCCTTCTTGGGCATTCAATGGAGATTAAGAATCAGTTGTTTCCAGGTATGTAAGGCTATCAATGGGTGTTTCCTTCCACACCCATGCCCATTCCCTACGATTTCATGAAAATTCTATCAAAAAGTTTATTGGGTTTTTAAGTATAATTTAATAAAATCTAATGACTTATTAATGGGCTTTGTGATTTTAGAATCTTACCATATTCTATGGGTTTTTTATCAGGTTTTACGATTCAAATTATTTATAATGTTATCGATTCTCAATTTCTATGAAATTAAGCAAAATTATGCATGAATCATGATGAATCAATTATGATCTACTTTTCTATTAATGATATTTACTAGCACGACATGAATTATATTTTAAATTATGGATTTAATCAATTATCCATCATGATTTTATGACTTTCAAACTATATGCATAATCTACAAGTATGTATGAACCTTACGATTTATGAATTTTGTTTTGGCCGTCTTGCGGGCCTTATTTAATGGCTAGTTCACTAATGTACAAGTATGTTTATGATTATCATGATTTAACTAGCCCATGAACTCATGCATGTTATACTATGAGCACTATATATGTTATAAGAGTAGTATCAAACATCGAGTAGGTTTGGGGCTCAGGTTAAGCCCCGTATCTCATAATATGTGCCACTGTAGGTATGTTGGGACCTCTATTGTGACTGTCCCCGGCCCAATTGGCCCTTTCATGGTGATATCATATCCTTCATGGTTCTACCCTTGGTAAGGTACGAACGGCCTCCCGACTAGGTTTATAGGTCAGACTTCATATGTGCTCATATGGGGTATAGCGGTTAAGAGAATCTCCCACTGTTCCTCCTAATTTATGCATGTTATGATTATGTATTTTGGCTCAAGTCATGTCAAGTAAAGCTTTTCTTTTATGATTATGATTACGATGTATTTTGATTGTTTTGAAAACCTTGAGCCTTATGTTAAGTTACAATATTTATGATATAAGTATGTTGTCCTACTCTTATGATCATTTATGAGTTTTATATATTTTAAATGTCCATTTTACTTACCTTGCATACTCAGTATATTCCACGTACTGACCACATACTCTCTATGTTATATCGTTTCATGATATAGGACCCGACTCTCAGGCTCACCCTCCTTAGTAGCTTCTCAGAGTTCACTATCAGCTTATTTGGTGAGTCCTCATGTTCCGAGGGCCATATGTTCAGACTATATTATTCTCTTTCAGTTGCAGTGTTGTAGGGTTAGTTGGGGTATTGTCCCATGAACCCATCTTTCATGATTAGAGGCTTTTCGGACTATAAGTTATATTCAGCCGTCATGTATGGATCATGTATTGTCTTTTCTCTATTATTATGTCATGTTTACATTTTCCTTTTGTTAAGTCTTCCGCTTATGTGAATGAATTAGATGTATGCTCATGCCATGGGTTGACTTGGGGTCTCTCGGGGCTCCTCATCCCGTGTTTACGATCTGGGTGTACGTTCGGGTCGTGACAATGCTATCTAGTAGAACTATAATATGTAGGGTTTTTATTTTTAGTTTGTGATTTTTGTTTAATTAGGAATGAACTTTTGGGTACTCAGCCAATAAAAATGCACTGGTGTTGGTTTTTGGAAAAAAATGACCCTGTTTAAATTTTTTGATACATTAGTTATGTATTTGTCACAACATGCATGATTTATGTGGATCTTTTGATGTCATTTAGTTTATTAACATGAGTATTTTGTTGAAGACCTAGAACTTGCCTGGTTGGTCTTTGCATAGGCTAAGGATGGCTGGTTAGGATATGATCATAGGCCATTTTTGTTTAGCTCACTTTTAGCCTATATGACCCTACCAAAATTACATGAATCCCTTGATCCCAAGTTTGAGCCTTAATAGACCATGTTTCTTTGATTTACCGATTAACTGTACCTATTTGTTTATAATGAACCTGCTTTGGCCCTGGTCCTTCCTTGGATATTGTGAACCTTAACATAGGCAAACTGCTTAAGTTAAGGGTGGCTGGAATAGGGGTGCGTAAATGGTGGGAACGAGAAAAAGGGAAAGAAAAGAGAAAAAGGGTGAAAAATGAGGTGTAGTGAGGTGAAAAAATAAGATATGAAAAATATTGAGAATCTTGAAAAAGAAATTTCAAAAGAAAATGAAAATGCTGAAAAAGTTGAAAATATACCACACCTATGCAAATGTATATAAAGGAGGTGAAAAGGGAAGAAAAGGGAATAAAAGAATAAAGGGTGAAATAGGTGAATGGTGTAGCCAATGTATGTAGTTCCAAGAAAGGGATAGTTACTTATATCTTTCATCTTTATCACGTCCAGCACTAAGCCTACATTACAAGTTATATCAAGTCCTATAGTGATCCTGACCCGACCATCTGATAAACCAAAGCCGAGAAATAAGAGAAAGCTTATGGTATCTGAGACATAATACTTGTAACTTCTTTGTGAGAGTGAGCACCTTACTTGTTTAGTCCCATGCCATGTTTGACACTGTATATATATGAGTGGGGACTTTATTTGTTGTGAGGGTACATTGATTATATTTACTTTTACCATTGGTCTGTGTGAAAAATATTGGTGATGACTTGATTGCCCGTTGATAACTAGATGACATGTCTTGATCCCCGTTTATTATGTTTTAAGGTTGCTTGTAATGCATTAGCTGATGCTGGTCCATGGAAAAGGGTCAGAAGAGGTTGTATTGAAAGTGCAAGTTTTATTTGAGTATTGGCTGTAGTATCTTAAGTTTATTTTCTAGTTGAGCGTCGTGTTTAGTTTTTTTTTCTTTGAATGAGGACATGAAAAAGTCTTAAGTTGAGGGTGCTGATGTGTTGTGGATTTACAATACTTTCGATGCTCAAAACTGAGAAAATAGCATGGACTTAGGTATATCTATGTGGATATAAGGCACTTTTCCTTTGGTTATAGAATAAATTGGTGTTGGAGTTAAAATGTGCAAAAGTTAGCCTGGAAGTGTATAAAATAGGCTCAAAAACAGTTCACAGTATGAGCCGTAAGAAGTTCTTACGAGTCATACCGCTGGTCGTGAGAAGTTGTAGAAGGCTAAGAATGAAGAGGTGCATTATATGAGTCTCAGTATGAGTCGTACAAAGCTTGTACGAGTCGTGGTGAAGAAGTCTTGCTGCTTGTTCTTGAATATTTTGCTGATTTATTAAAAGAAGTGTCTTTCTCATTCATAATTGTGAGTATTGTTTTATGATCTTAATCATGAATGCAAATCACAACCTTACAATTATGAGAGGTTAAAACCTCGATAGCTAGGGTTGTGGGAACCATGATGGATTAAGAAGCTAGGGTTGCACAAAGTGATTCTAAACCAATACTAAGTTCTTATATTGTATTCTCTTCATTCTTAAATGTTTCTTAACGGTGCGCAACTTTGGGACTTGCCCAAATTCTTTACTTGCTTAGGTCTAAGAGGTAGAGATTAGGAAAAGAGAATTACAACGGAACCTTGATCTTGACGGTCATTGTATTAACTTGAGTTGTGGTCGCAGGAAAGTTAAATCTGGAACTTAGTGATAATGGATAGTTTTAAACCGCTCATGAGACTTGGTCGAGTGATTGAGTATAGTCATTCAATAGGGACTGGTCGGTCATTTGAATAAACCTTTATTATCAGTTCTACAAGTAAGTATTGGTGATGATCACGAGTGTATACCCAAAGAAGTTATGAATCCATGGAGAACACAAACCCTAGTTATCCTTTAATATTGATTCAAAATCGAACTTTTGATAATTGTTTCTATTATTTCTTTTCTTTAGAATCCCCCAATTTTGAAGTAACTACCTAACAAGTTCACTTACCAGCTGTAATATAGCCCTTCCATATTCCCTACAGGATCGACCCCAACCTCTAGTTGGGTTCTTTATTGACAACGTCCGCTTCATACTTCGGTAGGAGGTATGGTTTCAGCTTTATCAATGCCCCGCACCAAGTCTCAAGATTCATAGAACAAAACTTCAGATTGGCACTCCAGCCCTTGAACTTCAGAGAATTGCACTTCAGAAATCTTGGCGAGATAGAGGGGGTGGCGCACAAGACCTTGTCCGGAGCTGAAATTGTTGGAAATTTGCCTAAGTCTATGGTGCGATACACGGGGAGGGGCGCCAAGGCTATTCAAGGGCATAAAATGCTGATTTTAAAGCTAAGCTTTGAAGGGCAGAAGCATCATTTGAAGGCTCATCTATAAATATATGCCTTAGGTCGTTTGTAGCAGAGGGATATCATCTTTTATCGATCTTAGTTCATATTTTGCATTTTGTAGTTCGTCTATGAAAGCTTGTAAGCTGTTTGGAAGGAAGACATAGTTCTACAACTAGGTTTTTCTCTCTTTCTCGTATTTTCATATGATGATAACTAAGTATTCATTTTTTTGCTTGTCTATGAGTGGCTAAACTTATATCCTAGGGTTTTGTCCATGGTGAATGGTTAATTGTTTGAAAGACTAATTATATTTGATTTTGATTCTTCAATTATAGTTGTTTGTATTTATTTGTGTTAATTTATTATTTGTGAGATTGATCACCTTATAAGTAATTTGTTGGCTTTCGATTGAACTTGGGAAAGGAAATCAAAAGGGTTAAAAATAAATGTAGAACGGGAATTCAAAGACCCTAGAACCCATTGGTGATAGGATAAAAGTTGTTGTTGAGGATAAGGATATGCCCTTGAGCCCAATTTAGTTGGAATACAAGTAGGCATAATCATAATTTTATTGTTTTCCTGCGATCATAGGGATATAGGCGTTAGGGTTCATGAAATAGTTCTTGGATGCTAGGGATAACGGCAAGGGATAGTAACTTGCAACAATCAACCATAGGAAGAATCATTCCAGTTTAATTACATCTTGAAAACTCAACTTGAAACCAGCCAAGTGTCATTGCCCTAGTCTTTCACCATTATCAAAATACAATCAATCTTACAATTGTTTTTTAGTTAATCTTATATTTGAAGTTTTAGTAGTTTAACTTTCCAAACCAATATTCATTTTAACTATTTTGTAGATTAGTGAAATTAAAGTGACAACCTTATAATGATCAAATTGACAAGTCTCTGTGGGTACGATATCTGGAATTAACAATCTTATATTACTTGACGACCATGTGTGCTTGCATGCACTTGGGTGACATCAAGTTTTTGGTGCTGTTGCTGAGGACTTGAATATTGTTTAATAATTTGTAGGTTAGAATTTTGTTTCACTAATCTGTATTTTACATTTGTTTCTTGTTTTTGTTGAAGTCCACAGGGTTGTTTTCCTTAGTGTATTCCAAGAACGAGAAGTCAAGGACCACCTTTGGCTTCAATTAATCCTTAAATAGAGAGAACCTTTCGAAGGTTAGCTATGAAAAACATCAGGAAGGCAGCAGGTGAAGAGAGTGATAGAGTTCCAGTGATGAATTTTGCTAGGGCTTATTTGGAGAATCCTTCTAAAGCGATCGTCAAACCGGTCATCACTGGGAACATTGAGTTGAAAGAAGGGACTGTGCGGTTGGTTCAAAATACTTGCGAATATTAGGGAAAGGCGCATGAGGATCCCCACAAGCATTTGATGACGTTCGTAGATCTGAGTGAAAAGTTTCACTACCAGAACGTGTCAGATGAATATGTCAAGTTGACTTTATTTCCTTTCTCATTGATTGGAGAAGCCAAGGAGTGGCTTCAAAATATGCCTGCGGGTTCCATCACTACTTGGGAGATCCTCTCCAATAAGTTCTTCAACTAGTTTTTCTCTTCGAAAAGAACTAAAGAATTGCGGGGAAAGATCTCTGGATTCGTACAGAAAGATGGAAAAATACTAGCTCAAGCATGGGAATGTAACAAGGGTTACTTGAGGTATTTTCCACACCACATGCAACCTAAGGAGATAGTTGGGCACAACTTCATAGAGGTTCTGAAGCCCGAGTCGAAGATACTCCTAGATGCTACTGCACAAGGATAGATTTTTTACAAGAGTTATGATGAAATTGAGGCTCTTTTGAACCTCATGTCTACTGGGAGTCAGGATTGTCAAGACTCAGGTAGAGGATTTGCAGCAACAAAGGTGCCGGGAAAGCTTGAGGTGGATGGTGTTGCGGCAATCAAGATAGACATTAGCCAGCTGGTGAATATGATCAGTAAGTTGGTGACCATACCAGTAGAAAGCCAAGTACAGTAGGTACAATAGGTACAAACCCCACCACTATCATATGAGGCATGTGGAGAAAGCCACACCAATTCATGTTGTCCTCTTAATCCTGAGTCTATATACTTTGTGGGATAATAAGGTCATGGTGGAGGTTTTTCTGGTAATGGCTATAATCAGGAGTATTAGAATAAATAAAATCCCTATTGGGGAGGGAGCCAAAATTTCAAAAGGCCCCAAAACACTTATCAAAGTCCACAAGACCAGCAACAGAGCCGTTCTCTTGAGGAGACAATGAAACAATGGATGGTGCAATAGATATAAGTGGTTAATGAATTGCAAAAGTCCATCCATAAGCTTGAAAGACAAATGGGGCAATTGGCCCTACAACACACGAATAGACCACAGGGGGCACTCCCAGGTAACACCGAGAAGAACCCCAAGGAAAATGTAAATACTATTTTCTTGCACAGTGGTAAAGAGCTGGGTGAGGCTATCTGCAGAAAAGAAAAAGTTATTAAGGAGCAAGATGTAAGTTCCAACACTGAGTTGGGTGAGTCAAGCAACCCACAATCGAACATTGTGGTAGCTGGACCACCTCCTCCATTCCCTCAAAGGTTGAAGAAGAAAACAGAGGACACAACTTGTAATAAGTTTTTTGAGCTGTTAAAACAGGTTCATTTAAATATTCTATTGGTAGAGCTTTTGCAGGAAGTCCCGAAGTATGCCAAGTATCTCATATATATTGTGGCCAATAAGAGGAGGCATATAGAGTTTGAAACCAT
>JACEIK010008691.1:0-60284 GCA_018107945.1 Datura stramonium | reverse complement strand
AATTCGATTATTACCTTGGTTCAGTCCTTGTGGGATCGATACTTGGCTTACTTTAGCCATTTTACTACTTGTTCGACCACGTGCACTTGCGTGTAGTTGCAAAAACCCATCGAACAAAACTCATCAGCGAAAGATTTAAAAGAACTTAAAGCCATCAGAAATCTTATGCTGATGTGAGGAGAAGAGAATTGGAGTTTGCTGTGAATGACTGGGTCTATCTAAAAGTTTCACCCCTGAAAGGAGTGATGAATTTTGGAAATAAGGGAAAGATTAGTCCGAGATATGTGAGACCCTACAGAGTTCTAAGGTGAATTGGCAAGGTAGCCTATGAGCTGGATTAACTTCAGAGTTGGCTTCTGTGCACCTAGTATTCCATGTGTCATTATTGAAGAAATGCATTGGTGATCCAACTTCAATTGTGTCATTGGATAGTGTAGAAATAAAGGATAGTCTTTCATATGAGGAGGTCCCAGTCCAGATCCTTGACCGTCAGGTTCGTAAGCTGAGGAACAAGGAAGTAGCTTTGGTCAAGGTCTTATGGAGAGATCAGCAGGTGGAGGGAGCTACGTGGGAGCCCGAAGCAGATATGATGGACAGATACCCACACTTATTCTCTACCGGCTCAGTCACAGTTTGAGATATCAGTCCCGCCCTAGAACTCAATTTAGTTTTCATATTCAATTCATGTGTTTAAGTCTCTTTTGTGTTTATGGATGTATGTAAGAAAAGTGAATTTAGTTCAGCTATGTAGTTTGAATTTGAGGTATCCATTTCGTTAGTTTTCGGTTTAATGATCAGTATTTGAATATTATCATTGCATCTCACTACTTTCCTTTGTGTTTTCTAACATTCGAGGGTGAATGTTACCAAGGGGGAGATATTGTAATGCCCCAATAACTCAAGGACTAAACCCGGGACTTTTTCAAAGAAAACTAGAAAATCTGCTCTAGGTCACAGAACGAGTCGTTCTGTGACCCGTGGGGAGTGACCACGAGTCGTTAGATAACTTGTGGTAAGACCTGGGGACTTATGTTGAACTTTGGTGTTTGGGGTGACCACAAGTCATGGTCCACCCCATGAGTCGTGAGATGACCCATGGTCAAGGACAATGTGAAGAGCAGGAGAATAGTGGCAGTGAACTTCACGACTAGTCACCATGAGTCGTGGTCCAAGCCACAATTCATTAGGTGACACATGGTCCAAAATAGATGGAAGGGTAGGGAGGATGGCACAATAGTTGATGAGTGGGTCACCACGAGTCATGGGATACACCACGACTCGTGGTGTCCCCGTGGTGACCGGCTAGGGTTTTTGGACAGTGGACCCAACGATCGTGACCATGAGTCGTGGTCACTAGGCATGAGTCGTAGGGTCTTCCATGGGGGGGACTAGCAGTCAATTTTCCTGTGAATTTCCAAGGGCCTTTAAGTAATTTCCTACCTTCCTAAACTTGAAACTACATCGTTTTAGTCATAATTTCAAACTTATTAGTGGGGGTAAAAGGTTTCTTTCCTCATTCCCCACTAAAAATTTTCATAAAAACATATCGTAGAAAGTTTCTCTCAAAGAACTTCAGAGCAAGAACTAGGGAAAATCTTTTCTCCTCGATTCTCTAGGAAATTCTTCGGGTTTCTTCTTTAGGTATGTGGGAATTCAATAAGGGGACAATTCTTCCCTTGTCTCCCTCCGAACCCTTCTCTAATTTCTCTGTGAATCCTAGACCCGAGTTTCGAACATGAAGGGATTAAATGTTAACTTTCTTGGAATTCACATAGCATGAGATTTATGATTATTTAAGACATGATTTCCATCAGTTCACGAGTAAATATATATTATCTCCACCAAAGTGAATTCTCGTCCTGTAGATTTTCAAATGTTAAGAAATTCTTGATAAGATCTTGATTAATTGATGTGAAATCATCATGTACATTAATTATGGGTATTTTCCCACCAGCTAATGGTGGTATTGATGCTTATCTCTGAGCATTGATTTCAGCCCTAGTGCTTGAGGGTAGAACTTACTAGGAATTCATGTTGAAATGATAAATCTTGGAATTTTCTTGATTATACCAGTGAAGTGAATTCCCTTACTATTTTACATACTAAATTCCCAGTCATATACATGATAGTCTAACCTTAGTAAAAATATGAAATTTCTCAATGTCAGTCAGAAGCATCAACTGATCAGTTTGACTACAAAAACTCTTGCGGTGTTAATATCACCTCACAGTTAGAAAAATCAGATTTAGAATTCAGTTTAGTGGTCCACTAGATGGTCATGATACTTTAGACGTATAGCTCTGACTAGCCTTAGGACCCCAATTTAGATTTCAATTTGTTCTCAAACGGTTACAACGCTTCTAGATAAGCAACTCTGACCAGTCTAGAACCTAGTTTCAGAATCTGGTCCCTTAAGACTCTCGCGGTACTTTCATTCATGTATCTGTAACTAGTATTGGCCCCAATTTCGAGCTATCAGCCTAGTATTCAGTTTAGGATTATCCAGTGGGAGTAGGACTTAGCACCGAGCGGACTGGGGTTCCAGTGCACCTAGGTTCCCAAAACTACGTTGCCAGCTTAGGTTTTAGTATTAATGGGCCTAATTTGCCCCAGACTTTTGTGATCACCTACTTCATTCCTTTATACCCTAGCAACGTATATTGGGTCCTACTGATGGGGTGTATACATCAGACTCCACGTCTAGCTCACGTGGTTACATGTCAGTTATAGACTCTCCCACTAGTATAGTCTCAGTCCAATGCATTTCAAATCAGTATTCCAGACCTAGAACATGCTTTGACCATTAGACCCGGTCTTCTACACCATCTCAGTACTTTAATGTTTAAGCTTAGCAGTTTTAGTCGGTCATTGCATGTTTTATTGTCAGTTCAACGTTTCTTTTACGATTTATTCTATTGTATTATGTTCCTCTCACTTACTCAGTACATTCAAAGTACTGATGCATACTTTTATATTGTATAATTTTATATACATCTTTAGGATCACAATCTCAGCTTCGTTATTATTGGCTATCTGGAATATAACTTTACGAGTCGGTGAGTCCTCATCCTGCGAGGAAAATATTTCTTGTTGAGCTATAATTCCATTCCTTTTTATTTTGATTAGTATTTAGCTGGGGGTCTGTCCCAACAACTCATCAGGAGCTTGGTATGCCTTTCCAGACTTAGATTCATTTCAGATTCAGATTGCTTTCTTTCTTTCAGACTAGTGATTGAGTTCTAATGTTTCCAGTTTTATAAACCAGCTTTATTTTTATTTATTTATTTATGTACCTTCTTTATACTTCCGTTGTATGTACTTCCATAATAATCAGAATGTTAGTGTAAGATAAACTAGGTTGACTTGGGGTCACTTGGCTTCAAGTACCGTGTCCCGTCCGAGTGTAAACTCGGTGTGACATTTAGTTATTACAAGATCATTAATAAAGTTTATTTCGATTATTGCATATGTGTGCCTTATGGAGTTTAAAATTTATTTGAGTCTTTCTCCTGTTGCAGAGAATAACCGTGTTGTACTTTTTCAAGGTGCTTGGTGAGGATAATTCCTTCAATAATGCGGTTTTGGTCTGCACTGTATCTAATAAAGCAATTTTGTGAATAGTATAATTTTTATTATAACTAATGGTGGTATATGCCATCTCTAAATTTAGGTATAGCCTGTATTTTCTGTTGGATTAGCTCTAAGATTTAGGGTACTAGAGCCGGACCCAGATGGTGTTCCGTCACCAGACCCAAGACAGGTAAAGAATTAGATAGATAACCAGTAATACTGTAAGAAATAACTATTAGAGGGTAACATCTAAAGTCGATATTTGGCTGGGATGAGTATAAAGATTTAGCTATAAACATACTCCTCTCGGCCAACATGGCTCGATGCCATTTTACGGATCGTAGAACAACTTCAAAATGACTTTAAAATTAATTATATGAGTGAGATCAAAGTAAAGAGGATACTACAATAAGTAATAAAGTAGAAGCGAAAATACTTACAAAGAGCTTTTATTGATATAAAAAAATACAGAGAACATAGAGTTTGGGAAATATAAGGAATTCTTAGTTTTCCGGTGCCCTATTGACAAGGTGAAGATTCTAAATGAACCACAAAAGGTGATAAACTCAATTAATTTCTAACTCTATTTATTATACATGTGTCCATTATTGTAATTTTAATTGTACAGATCTATTTAAACGTTGTCTTCATCTTATTTGAAATTGATTTTCCTAAAAGTTATCATCTTTGTCTTGATGGTGGCATGGGTATTTGATGAATATTTGTCTTCATGTGGCAGAAGTGCGTAAAGATTTCCTGCCCTTTTCTGGTTTTGTCTGTATGTAGCATGGGAGTTTTTGTAGAAAGATTTCCATTGTGTTTGTGGATGTCCTTTTGCTGTTTTCTTTTGCTGATCGATTTTTGGGTGGATTCTGTGGGGTCCACTCTTTTATTATTTAATTCGCAGTAACCTTTATTTTCTGAAAGGGTACTCCGGCTGTCTTCTTTAGTTGAGAAGATAAGCTTGAGCTATACCTTGCAGATCCAACATGTCTACATTGCTCGGTTCACTTGTATGGGAGGATCTAGTATCTAATAATTTCATTATCTATTTTTGTTCGATATCCTTTTCAAAGATGGACAAGGGTTTTTCTAGAGCCTTCTTTTCTTGTTTCTACCTTGAACGATTCCCAAGTTCTACCATCGTAACGAAGAACTTGAAGTTTCCTTATCTTCCTGGGGTGTTGGTGCCCAGCCTTTGATTTTGATGATTTATCGGATATTTAATTCTTTCAAATTCATGAATATTAAAAGGGACCGGTAGATAATATATTAAATTCTTTTTCAATAAAATTTACACATTTAATATTTTCTGGTAGGGTAAAAATATTCTGCTCTACTTGGAATTTTTCAATTTGTGTGTATGAAAATGTTTTAACAATACCTGTTTATTTCCTCGAATTGGTTCCACTATTTTGCCAACACCATATGGGGATGATCACGCTTTTTCATATCTTCTAAATGCCAAAAAACCAAGAATGAGTATTAGGCCTTAGATATAAGTTATGCAGGCTGCCTTATAATCATACCAGTTATACGTCTAGGGTCTATGGTCTCTAGATAGGGGAATAGTTGTATGTAGATGATCTACACACCATTCAAACAGTTTAAAATTCTTTTCATTGAACTTCAGTATTAAATACTGTCGGAATTATCCGGACATTTTAATTTATGCGCAATTTTACTGAATCGGGTATCTGTTAAAATAGACTCATAACCTGTTCGGGTTTTAAAGGGGATCATCTGTCTCCACATGTTCCAGTTTTGTAGCAGGGTTTTGGTAACATGTACTTCAAAACCTTCATATTTTTTATCGAGGCCATAATCGTAGGTACCTGTAAGACTGTTAGCTCAAAACTGCTGTTTATTTGGGTGTTTCTCCATTTTCTTTTCAGGAGTCACTAGGAGAACTGCCTGAGAGTATGTCTCTGAGTGGCTTCATTTCTGTATCCTTTGTTCGGATAGAAATAGTTTTGACACCTGATGAAAGTCTCCTTTAAAATTTGATTTTAATGGTTAAATTTTTGTCTAACTGATTATGGGTTCCTTTAATGGGGACGGAATAGTAAGCTTCTGTAAGATGGGAATTCTGCAGGAACTGAATATCATTATGGTTTTGGTTTTCCTCTTCTTTGAGAGGATCTTTACATTATTTCTTCTAGTTTGAAGGGCTGAAATGGAAGCCTCAAGGGCCTTATACCAGTGTTCCCGGTCTCATTTAGTTTCTTGTAGAAATTCCTAATTTAAAAAATTTGGGAGAGGTATTTTCTTCAGCAGCATAAATTTGATTTGAAAATCAAAGCCTGTCATCTGGCAAATATTTGTTTGGAAACCATATTTTTTACATTTTTTTGTAAAACATTTTGGATTCTTTGCAGTCTAGTCGTATTAATAATTCTTCATTTATTAATCGTCTTGAAATTTTTGATACATAGCAACAATATAGCAAAAATTTCCTTTTTAATGGTGCTGCTTATGTTACTACAGGCATTATACAAAATTCCTGAAGTGAATCTTGCTAGTATTCGGGGTTTTCTAGGGAGATTCTTTGCTTAAGGGCGCCTCCATATCCTATGTCTAAGGCATGTCACCCTATATCTAGTTCTACTTCATGAATGCCTCTATAAATTGGTATTCCTAGACATGGAAGTTTTTGAACTATTGATTTTAGTTTTTGGTCTGTCTCTATTTACTTTAATCCCATAGGACTGGATCCTTCTTAAGACGCTAATAAAAGGCTTACAAACCTGTCTAATATTTGGAATAAAATTTGCAACATAATTGAGACTTCCTAAAAATCTATGAAGCTGAGTTTCATCAATAAATTCATCTAAAAATTTGGATGAGAACTCTATGGCTCTACAAATGGGTTTATATGTTCCTTGATATAAGTCATGACCAAGGAATCTAGTAGCAATCTGGAATAACTTAATCTTTTTAGTGCTTACTACTAATCCATTTTTCTTTAAAAACCTTTAAAAGGTTTGAATAAGTTTAAAGTGTTGGTCAATATCTTCTAATTATATTAAAACATCATATATATAAACTATAAAAATATGACTATATGGATTAAAAATGTTGTTCATTATATTCTGAAATTCATACGGTGCATTTTTTGAGTCTGAATGGCATTGTTCATTCATATTGTCCAAAGGTACATTTAAAAAGTTGTTTATATTTATCATTTTCTGCTATTTGTAATTGTCAAAATCCCGATTTCATATCGAACTTATTATAAATGTTAGCTTTATAAGTCCCTTTTGAAGATCTATTTATTGGGTATTGGGTACCTAATCCATTTTAAAACTTTGTTAAAGGGGCATATAATTAATGACTAGCCTTGGGGCCCCTCTTTCTTTTCTGCACTGTGTTCACATGGAATGCCGAACAACTCCATGGTGACTTGGAAGGTTTGATAATCTTTTTATCAAGTAAATCATTGATTTTTTACAATATTCGTAGCTCTTGATTCATTTTGAATAAGGTCTGTTCCTAATAGGGATAATCTTTTCATTGAATCCCTCAATATATGGTAACTCAATAATATGGCGTTTCCTATCCTAAAAGGCGTTAGGGATTCTGAACAGACTTCTCATTTTATGACTTCTTGTAGGCTTTTTAATTTTGCTACCTTCGGATGTTTTAAAGCGGATCAATCCCGTTTAGATTTTATCTCGTTGTTTAAATAGTTTATTTGTTTGGAAAGCAGATTTATTCTAAAGATAGTTTTTTCTTTTATAAATTCACTTTCTTCTTCTGATATATTGTTTAGGTAGGAAAAATGATCTCTTTTCTAGAGTAGTGGTGTGGATTCCATCTAAATCAGCGACATATGATTTGGGTTATAAAGGGGGTCCCTAATATTATTTCTTCGTTTATATCTTTAGTTATTACAAAATCATTAATAAAGAAGACTCCATTATTGCATATGTATGCCTTATGGAGTTATAAAACATTCTGAGTCTTTCTCCTGTCGCGAAGAATATATTGTGTTGTACGTTTTTCAAGATACTTGGTAGGGATGATTCCTTCAATAATGTAGTTTTGGTCTACACCTGTATCTAATAATGCAATTTATTGAATAGTATAATTTTATTTATAACTAATGTGATAGGTGTATGCCAGCTCTGACCTTGCTCAATGCAATAGTTTATTGATTTACTTACTAAAGGGCTTTCTAGAGACTCAATTTCTTCTTCGTCCTTTTCTAATTTGGATCTTTCTCCTCGTTCAGATTGATATAATTCAGATCCTTGCACGGGTTCTAGTTCGTTTGTAGCTTATTAGCGAGGTGATCGTTCTTGTTAGTATTTGCTTAACATTTAACTTCATTTTTAATACGTAATAATTCTTTTTGAAGATCTTTTACTGGTACTAGACTTTTGTTCTTTAAATTTATTGTACGTTTCATATTAAAAGACTCAATTGTTTCATTGCCATGTTGTTGGTTAAGAACTATATTTTTCAATTCTATTAAATATTTTCTTTTAAGAACTTTATCCTCGATATGATCAATCATATCATAGAAGGAATTTCCTTGTTCTTATTGGTAATGACATTTATTGAGTGGCTATCATAGGTGCAGATTGCTCCCGTGCATCTGAGGTATCAGTTGAGTCACTATTGTCAGAACTATACTATATTAAGTTGGTCTTGCTCACTGAAACTTTCTTCGGGGGAAGAATTATTCTCATGTTCATCAGAATTGGAATATAATCTATTTTTTATTTCTGGCTCAAGTTCTAACATATTGATCTTATCTTTCTTTTTATTAGGGACCTTGCCTGATCCTTAGCCCTGTGGCCATTCCCACAGTTCCAACACTTACCAGTATTTCCTTGAAAGCCACCTTTGTTGACTTCTCATTTATGACTTTTAAATCTTTTTCTGTAATGATGGGGTTTTTTCATATTTATTCTTATAGTGTTTGTGTCTTTTTTAATTTTCTTGGATACTTGTTTTGAAGGGCAGACAACGATGTATCAAAATCTTGACAACTATTTCCTTTTTAGATATTTATCATTTGTCACCAAGTTGATTTTAAGCTTTATATCTGTACATAATTCTGATCATGTGACATTTTATAAAACTTATAAGGGCACCATAGGTTAACTGGCTGTAGAAATTTTTTCATCAAATCTATCTTTTAATTTTATCCTAACCTTTTCGGCAAATAATGTTGGTAAACCACTTATGAATTTTTCTTTCCAATAATCATTACTACAGTCTTCTCTGACCATAACCTTGTTAAAGGATACATCCTTTGTCTACAAAATCGTTGTTTTGCAAATAAGACATATATATTTTCTAAAACTCTTTATCATGAAAAAATGAGTTTTCTCACATAAAAATATTATTTTATTTCACATAAGTAAGGCTGCATGATATTATCTCTGCACGCCGTTTTTCAAAAAGTTTGTCCTATAGATTCAGTCTTAAAAACTTGAGTATGGTTTGTAGCATTTGTTACGAGGTATGTCTATTATTATCTTCGGTGAGATAATTATCGCACCCAATATTTTAATGTCATGTAAATCCAGATATAATTAGAGTGGCAGCTTGTTTATCCATAAAAGTTTTCATTTTATAGGCCGTAATAGTCATCCCCATTTCATGTAACTTGTTGTATATCTGATGTTTCGCAAGTCCATCAATATTCCATTTAGCAATTTCATTTCCGGAGTGTGAAGTATGAGATAAAAATTCATTTTCTTCATATTGCATATCTGGGAACGAAGGTTTATTATAATAATTCTTTTTAGTGGAATATTTAGAGATTAACTTATTAATGTCATTATCAGACTTTTCGGATATTGTTATTATGACCTTCATCATCTTTTAATTTTAATTTATAAAAACACAATCATAAATTATAAAATTAAAAATATTAATTTTAATTCAACTTTTAATTTTTTATTTATCTTTTCTATAAGATCATCTATAATTTCAAACTTTTCTTTAAATTTGGGAAATTTATCTTTGAAAAATTCTATTTATTTAAATATTGGATTGATTTCTAATTTCTTATTATTATAGGAATGCTAGGTTTATCATTGAAAATTGATTTATTATTTGTCTTAAGGGTCTGATTAGAGACAACGTATAGTAATTGATTAGTATAATTATTTTATTAAATTAATCTATTTATTCTAGGATCAACTTGGGTGTCTACTATATCAATTTTAAAGGTGTAGCTGTAATAATTCTACCATCTATTACTAAACTAATTTCCTATAATGGGGGAATTATAGATTCAACCACCTTAATTTTGGTATGTCATTTATTAACGATCATGCTTAATAATTTCTTTTGATCATTCAATTTTCCTGTGTACTCTAACCATTTAAATAACTCTATATTGCATCTCATCCTTTTCATATCGGCGCACCATTTTCCCCTAAAGGATAATCTTTCCTTTAATGAATAGTTTTCTGCATACCATTGCCTTTTTATGCTATTTTCTAGATCTAACCAGAGCTTATCTAAATATTCAAAGTCTTGTTCGAACTCCTCATCAGATCTAATCATGCATAAAGAGTCTTTTACTCTTAGAATCTCACTAGCGGTGCAACTTGTTCTTTTGGAAATTCTAGGTTCATATTCAGCAACAGGAATTGATTCAGAGAAATCCACTCCCTTTAATTTTTTCTCTATGTCTTCCAAGTGTTACCTCCTTTTCTTCTTGGGTTTTGAAAATGAAGGTCTTGAAAAGATATTCTTTTTACATGAAGAAAGCATGACTAAAGGTTAGGATCTTAGAAATTTTAAATCTATAGATCCATCCAAAAATTGTATTATCTGCTCAATGGTTGAATTTTCATCCTCAATTTCTGAAGCTCCCGTTATGGAGTCAAAATGTAAATTATCCTTTACTAACACATAATCCCATTTTATCATTTTTGGGATGAAAATATTATTGTGATTGTGATCGACTTTCATAAGCACGGTAACCCCTTTTTACTTACTGTTTTTCTTTTGGAGCTAGGGTGGTTTCATTTTGCCTATAATATACTCTATATATTATGACTATTTCTCTTGTATTTTTCTTTTCTATTCATATTTTTTATTTTAACATTTAATGTTAGGGTATCCATAACATTTTGATCATTAATATCTATAGAAAAAATTGAGATAACAATTAAAATATGCCCGGATCATTCATGGC
Organism: Datura stramonium; assembly: GCA_018107945.1. NCBI lineage: Eukaryota > Viridiplantae > Streptophyta > Magnoliopsida > Solanales > Solanaceae > Datura > Datura stramonium. The sequence goes on along the minus strand of JACEIK010008691.1, from coordinate 49,549 downwards.
CCGTGGGTTGGACATAAACATAAATCTTGAATTTTTGAAAATCATGCATACTTGAGTAAAACTTCATAAAATTGAAATCATAAATTTATAATTTTGTTATTGAAAACTTTGAATAAACATTTATGCATATATTATAATTAATCATACTTGAAATCATAGAGTCATAAGTTTGAAATTTATAAATCATTCATAATAAGGCATAACCTTCGTAAACTTGAAATCATGTATTAGGAGGTAAATTGAGGAGTTAAATCCTGCCCTGTTATCCATAAAAGATCAATTGAAACATGAGTTAAACCTAGATATAGCATGGGAAGATTTCATAAAGTGAGTAAAACCTAGAAATTTTGCGTGCCATGCTTGAGATTTGAAATCATAGGGTGAGATAAAATTGGGCATGAGGTTATAAGAATTTTCCCCATTCATAACCCTACATACCTGAGTAAATATGATTTACACTTCTCTTTAAAAACCAAGATGATTGGAAGAGAATTTGATGAAGAACCCTAGCCTTGATCTTGAGAGAGTTGATCTTTAGCTTCACAAATTTGCTAACAAGTACTAACAAGTAATGACGATTTACCCTTAAGAATGATGTCACCCAATCTATCATAGGGACATATCGTGCATCACTTGACAAGTGGGCCTACTCAGACTTCACCTAACACAAATATAAAGCATTGTCCACGATGCACATGGTGAAACAAAGTAAGAAAGGAATAGGTGAAATAACTTCCTAGGCCTTTTGCTTGACATCTGCGTTTCACGCATTTGGACTAGCGCTTCGCCGGTTTATCGCTGATTGCTAAATTTGAATTTGGCTTCTCTCACCTTTATCACATTTCATACTTGTTCCATCCCTGCACACTCAAATAAAACACCAATATAAAGTAAAAAAAAAAAGGAAAAGTAAGAACAAAAAGTAAAAGCACTAAGGTTGCCTCCCAAGAAGCGCCTTAGTTAACGTCATGGATCGACCACTTCACTTCACCACTTTTATCTCCATTTTGAGAATTTGAATCAAACCCATAGCTTCTTATCCATTCTTCACTCTGCTTCGGGGTGGTGGTGTAAGCATCAAGGGACCAAGCAATGGATATTGCATCTTGTGTTACTTGGCCCTTAAAGGAGGGAGGTGCTTTCGCTTTGTTTGCATGACATACTCTAAGATGAAGCCACCTTGATCTTCCTCCATTGACTTGGTCTCCCCAGTCTCCATTTTTTTCAACCAAGTTCAATGTTGAAAAATTATAAGAGGGTAGTCTAAGTTTCTCCCCTTTCAAGCATGCTTCTTGCTTGACATCCTCTTCTTCAAGTGCACTAGAGTCCTTGCGCGTGATTTTTTGGATGACATTAGAAGGAGCTCTAGTGTCACTTCTTCAACAACAGGCATCTAGCATTTTTACAATTTTGGTTAGTTGGCACACCCCTCTGTGACTTCTTCAACACTCACAGCTCCTTCTTCATCATCATTTTGAGCTTCCTCCCATGAGTCAAGTTGAACTATGCCCCATTATTTCCTTCTTCTTGTTATGCTCCTCAATCTCTCCTCTACTTTTTCTTTTATAGATTTACCACCCTCTAACTTGAGGTGTTGATGATTCCATAGGCATGGAGGGTTGACATTCTTTTCACATTCAGTCCCACTCCAAAAAGGCTTGGAGCATGGCTTCTATGCGCCCACGTGTATTTCTCCTTCATTCACTTGCCATGGCTTCATTCAGCACCAAGATTACGAGCACAACTTCAATCATAGTCACTATAGCGAGAAGTGACCTCATTTTGGCATCCATCCCAATGTCTCCCATGACTACCATAATATCTATACCCATCATAGGAGAGGAGAGGTGCACTCATCTCCTTCTAGGGCATATTTGCAATCTTGCCAATAGTGTGATCACCTCCACAATAGGGACATGAATTCATCATAATAAGGGTTGCCACCAGCAAATATCCTTTCATTACATGATTCTATAATTCAACTACACATACAAACAAAAACAAAAACAAAAAAATCAAAAATAAAATGTAAAATAAAAATGCAAAACTAGTTCAAATCAATAAATAACTATTGTCTTATCACAACTCAATTCCCCAGTAATGGTGCCATTTTCGATAACGTCTAAAATACAATCCTCTTTTGAAAAGAGTCCTAAACGGTCGTTGTATCAAAACAAATTATCCCGACGGATGTCAGGGTCAAGTCCTACCACAGAGAATTAAGTCGATAATTCAAGAGTTATGAATTCATTCAAACTAGAGGGCATAATTGTTCAACATTTGAAGAGTAAAATTAGGGAAATTAAAAGATAAAATCAACTATCTAATTCTAAACTAAGACTAGTGGGGGAATTCAAATTGGAAGCGATCACAAGTGAGAGGCTAGGGGCATTCTATATATGGGAAAAATTAAATCAGGAATTATTGTAGATTCTCTCACAAGTTCAACAAGTGTAATCTCAGGAAGTGGGTAATCTCAGATTCTTAGCCACCATTAAATACCTCTTTCTAGAGTTTTATCAAAACTCTAGCCACAACTTAACTCAACCCGATTTGATTTGGATTAGCAACTGCACTATTCCTAGCTATTAGTTTCCAATAAGGAATGAAAGCAATGTCAACTATTTATAGCCTACTTTCTCAATCTCTTATCATACCCATTACTATGTTCTCTTCCAATATAATTATTCTCTCTCTCAAGCAACAATCAAGCAGAATAAATAGACTCATATCATAATCAATGGATCTTCATTAATAGATTGAAGAGAATCTAATAGATTTACACTTAGTTGAACAATATGAAGATGAATCTAGCAATACTCATGTATAATTCAATAAGAATCCAAGAGTAATTTATTAAAATCCCAATCAAATTAACAAATCCACCATGAATATGCTTCTAACTAGCAAATTAGTAAAGCATATTTAAATATAGAGAGAGAAGATACCAGAGGATTCCCCTACGCATTCATTGCATTAGCTTCACAAATTTTCTTCAGAAGCTCTTACAACAATGGTGGAATTCCCCCAAACTTGTTTAGAAAAGGCAGAAGAAAGTACTACCTAACTCTACAAATCTATGGAGAAAGATTCTACTAAAAATTCTATGAAGATGAATTCATAATGATTGAATTCATGAATGAATGAATTCAATGAAAGCTATCTAAATATTTGTACATTCTTCTGTAGAACCTTCGAAATATCATGGATGCTTCTAGGAGCTTTGGGAACCTTTCTTGACATTTTTTCCCTTCCATCAGCGAAAGTAGGTCACTTGCCCTTCGAACTGTGAACAACCGGTGTCAAACTGCGAATAGCCGGTGCCCAACCTGTGAACCACCGGAGAATAGCCAGTGCCAACTCGTGAAAAGAGCCGATTAGTTAGCGGTCTTGGAAGTAACTTCAGCGTTTCACCCGCGTTTTGCCACTTCGAATCCAGGTTTAGCCGATTCAAAGCATGTCCTTCACCTCTTTTGAGCTCAAACATTCCATTATATTTGGCTCCTCTTCTTCATATTACAACTCATCAAATTTCTTCTCAAATTCCATGTGTTTTGCTCGATTTCATGCTTTGTTTACTCACATGAGGTACCTACAAAAGAATTCAAGAAAGGGAATAAAATCCATATAAATGACTCACAAACTAAGCAAAAACTCATGTTAAGGAGCCTAATGAGTTGGTAAATTTTCAACTCATCACTCAGCCACCCTATCATAACTTACAATCCTTCCAACGGAATGTCCACGATGAGTCATTGCTCATTGACATGGGTTGTTGCACCCTTCATTGTCACTGACTCTGATCTGGGGCTTTTCTAAACTCCATTCAATGACCATCTAGGACGACACATTGGATCTTCAAACAGTCATTACTAGCCTCACTATTTGTTAGGAATCCTAACAGGAGACCTATCACGAGGACACGATGATCGTTGTTCACTGCAACGATTCGTCCGCAGGTCCTCCTGTGACATTAGTGAAATTTTACTTTTTTTCTCTAGTTTAACCCTCGGGTCTAATCTTAGAAACCTTTGGGATGTTACATTATCTCCCCATTATGAACATTCATCCTCGAATGAAGATTAAGCATATTGAAAGGCTAGGGAAGAGACTACAATCCGAAAACTGAACAACCACAACTGAAAACTGACGAAGTAACTGACTCTGGACTGATACACATGACTGAGCTGAATTCATGAAACATACAAACATGCTATGACTGAAAGAAACTTAGAGACATGAACCTGAAATGAAACTAAATAGAGTATTAAGGAGGAAAATAATACCTAATGTTGGGATTGATCCCACACGGGGAAAAGATGTGATATCTAGCTATCATATTGCTTCGGCTTCCCACGTCGTTCCTCAATAGCTGATTTCTCCACAACACCTTCACTAAAGATACTTCCTTGTTTCTCAACTTTTGGACTTGATGATCAAGGATCTCAACCGGTACCTCCTCATAGTTCAAGGATCTCAACGGTACCTCCTCATAGTTAAGGCTATCCTTAACACCTACGTTCTCACCTGAACAACCTTGTGTTTGGTCACCCATGAACTTCTTCAATAGAGATACCTTGGAAAATGGATGCACCAATGCTAACTCTGCTGGTAGTTCAACCTCATAGGCCACCTTGCCAACTCATCTAGAAACCCTATAAGGACTAACATATCAAGGACTAAGATTCCCTTCTTCCCGATCCACATCACTCCCTTCATGGGAGACACCTTCAAAAAATACCCAATTGTAAACTTCAAACTCAAGCTTTTTCCTCCTAATATCTGCATATGATTTATGATGACTTTGAGCTATTTTTAGACTCTCTATAATAAGATAAACTTCTCCATGGCCTCATGAATTTGAACCTGTCCCTATTAGCAGCCTCACCATACTTGAACCATCTAATAGGTGATCTACACCTCTGCCTGTAAAGAGCCTCATACGGAGCCATTTGAATGTTGTGGTGGTATCTCTTGTTGTAGGAAAGCTTGATTAGAGGCCAATAGTCATTCCAACTACCCTTGAAATTACTCACAAATTCTCTCAACATATCCTCAAAGAGTCTAAATAGTCCACTCGGTCGACCATCTATCTATGGGTGAAAAGTTTTGCTAAGCTTTACACAGTGCAAGTCCTTAATGAAATGATCTACAAAACTGAAGGTGAACTAGGTACCCCTATCTAAGATGATAGATAAAGGAACTCCTTCCAATCAAACTAACTCCGAATGTACAATCTAGCATAATCCTCGATTAATTGGTCGTTTTGACAGGAAAGAAATAGGGTTGATTTGGTCAGTCTATCCATAATCACCCATATAGAGTTATACTATAAACATGTACGAGAAAAATCAATAATGCTATATTTATCTATTTCCCACTTCCAAGTGTAGATGCTAATATCTTGAAGCATACCTCGGAGTCTACGATGCTCAACCTTCACTTGCTAATAATTTGAACACTTAGCCACAAACTCCGCTATGTCCTTCTTCATGCTATTTCACTAAGAGACTTTCTGTATATCATGGTACATCTTGGTGGCACCTAGATGGATAGAGTATCGAGAGACATAGACCTCGCTCAACTCCGCTCTTTCAAGCCATGAACAGTTGGCACACAAAAAGCGGCCCTAATATCATAGTACCCTATCTCCCCCTTGGGAGAAAGCCTCCACCCTTCTGACTCCAAACAGCTTCCTTCAGTTTCACTAGAATAGGATTCACATCTTGCCTAGGTTAACCTCCATCACAAAGAATATTCGACCCAATTTGAACAATCACACCACCATCCACCGAATCTGTGGAGAACCCTAAATGAGCAAGCCTATGAACATCCTTCTGCTCTTCCTCCCTCCCTTCCTCCCACATGAGACAGTCTCAATGGACAGCCTACAGAAGCATCCGCAACTACATTGGGCTTACCCGGATGATAAAGGATACTCATTTCATAGCCTTGAGGCTTTAACCCATCTCCTTTGTCATAAAATTCCATGTCCTTACTGAAATCATACTGAAGGCTCTTATGATCCATGAACACATCCATAAACAACCCATGCTATAGTGTCTCCAAATCTTCAAAGAAAACACCACATTGCTAGCTCTATGTCATACGTCGGATAATTCTTCTCATGAATCTTGAAGTTGTCTAGGAGGCATACACAATGACCTTACCATGTTACATCAATAGACAATTGAGACCAGCCTAGAGGGATCACAATACACCACCAAACCATACGTGCCCTCCAGTTGGGTCAACACTGAGGCTGAAGTGAGTAGAGCCATTAACTCCACGAAAACTCTTCTCACAAGCATCCAAAAATAGAAATTTGACCTTCTTCTGGGTGTACATATTAAACGGTTCCACAATGGATGTAAACCCCTCTACAAACCTCCTGTAGTAACCAACTAAATCAGAAGAAACTCCTAATATCCAAAGGAATAACTGGTCTAAGGCCAATTCTCCACCACTTCTATCTTTTTAGAGTGCACACTGCACACCCTCGATAAACACTACATAACTAAAAATGCCAGGTTCAGCCAAAACTCATACCTGTTGAGTTTAGCAAGCAACTAACTTGATCTTAGAGTCTGCAACACAATCCTCAAATGGTGGCATGCTCCTCCACTCGCTCTGAGTATATGAAGATATCATCTATAAGGGCAATCATGAACATATCCAAATGTTTGCTTGAACACCTTGTTCAACAAATCCATAAAAGTTGTAGGTGCGTGATTGGTCAAAAGGGACTTTATGAACTCATAGTGACTATACCGAGTCCTAAAGGTTGTCTTTTCAATGTCACTATCCTTAACAATGAGATGATGGTATCCGGATCTGAGGTCTATCTTTGAGAAGCACCTAGCACCCTAAAGGCTTTGGTCAAATAGTTCATTAATCCTAGGGAGAGAATACTTATTCTTGATTTTGATCTTGTTCAACTGCCGATAATCATTTCACATTCTAAGGGGACCATCCTTCTTTTGAACAAAGAGAATTGGAGAACCCCATGGGGATTTACTAAGCCTAATGAAACCCTTATCTATGAGATATTTCAAGTGCTCTTTCAACTCCTATAGCTCGGCTGGAGCCATTATTTAAGGAGGAATAGATATAAGTTGTGTATTAGGGGGAAAGTCAATACAAAAGTCAGTCTGCTGCTCAAGAAGGACTCCTGATAGATAATCTGGAAAAACCTCCAGATATTCCCATACTCAAGTACTTTCTCCGACGTAGCATCCTTAACTCGAACTAAATGGTACACACAACTATTAGAGTTCATCTTTCTGGCCTTGACATAGGAAACAAAGCGACCTACACACAGAACTGAACTACCTTTTCAGTCTAGAACTGGTTCACCCAGAAATCGAAACTCTATCATTCGGGTTCTACAATTGACTGAGGCATAACATGCATGTAACCAGTCCATACCGAAAATGAAATCAAAATTGATCATATCTAACTCTATTAGGTCGACTAAGGTCACCTTCCGAAGAGTCGTAACAGGGGAAATTTCTATATACTCATCAAGCTATAACGGCTCACCAACAGGAGTAGAGATTGAGAAGGGGTTCGACGAATTTTCTTACCAACTCCAAAACTAACAACAACATAAGGAGTCACAAAAGATAAAATAGATCCTGGATCTAACAATGCATACATATCAAGATGGAATACTCATGTATACCCCTAACCATTGGGTAGGCACTCTGCGCCTACTAAGATGAAGACTGCATACAACCTGTTAAGCGGCTGGCCACCACCTATACTAGTGGATGTACCCTGCTGAGATAGAATGTGCTCGTGGAGCTTCTGAACTAGAGGCTGGGTCACGGCCTCTACCATGGACCTGTCTAGCGGCAAGGTAATCTCTAAGCATGTGTTCGGGTTTCCCACAGCTGAAGCACACGCCTGGAACGCGCTAAACACTCGGTGTGCTCTTGCACATCTCCCTGAAGAAATGTTGGGCTCTCCTGACATGCTCACTTAACCTCTAGAGAGCCTGATCCTCCTACTCCTCTAATCACATCTAGGCCCAGAATACATTGGCTGATGACGGTGTTGGGGCCGATGACCTTCAGGTGAAATCAGGGGATAATGTCCTCCACTCGATCTCTACTAGGAATGCCCATACATACCTGTCCTAGACCTCTTGGCCTCTATCTCCTTTTCCTTTAGTTGATCCGCCTCTATCTTCTGGGAATATATGACTAACCAAGAGAAATCTAGGTCACTATTCAGCATGGTGGTCCTGCACTCCTTGACCAATGAATCTGCTACTCCATTCACAAATTTGATCATACGAGCCTACGGTTCACAACCATATCTAGCACATATTTATACAGATGGGTAATCTCCAAGGCATACTCTTGACCAGTCCTGCGGTGCTGCTTCAAGTTGAAAAACTCTGTTGCCGCACCCTCTTTTAGCTCCTTAGGAAAAACCTGTGAACAAAAGCAGTCACAAACTCATCCCATCCACAGGAACGACTCCAACTCCCTAATACCCTTTCACTAACAGAACCAAATGTGAGGCAAACCCCTTCAGGCGATGACTATGTTGACACTCTTCCCAGTCACCATAATCCTAGATGATTTTCTTCACCTCCTCAATGAACTCATGCGGGTCCTCTTCCCACCCCTTCAGCCCAAAAACTCAAGTGTGTTCATCCTGAGAGAGTCTTGCACTCTCGCCGCCCTTTAAGTTCCCGTTCGAGACGTAGGCCATCGCCCTCTTGGTTCACCTGAGCGGTCATGGCTAGTGGCAACAATTGAAATGCCTCTCTGAACTCAGCATGAGTGACATGCTCAGGCAAAGGATCTATTGATGTTAGTGGGGCTTGCTGATGCCCATTTTTATCGCCATTTCCACAGCCATTTCTGCTACCATTCCCATTACCATTTATTATATCACTTACTCGGTGTAGAGGCATATTTCTGCAAACACATACCATGAGTTATAGAAATAGAGGTACTTCACCGCGACATAGATCATGAAAGAAAAAGAAATTTCCTAAAACGTCTTGTAGCCTCTTCCCATAAATTGTGCTTCCATCACACTCATAAAAAGACTCTACTTAACACGGCTTTCAGAAACCCTAGACACACCTACACCTTTTCTCTTGTACTAAGTTTGTCACTACCCGAGTTGCGACCCCGAATCAGACACGCGATCTAGAACCACGAATAGCTCGCTAACCCAATGTACATATATAACATGACTTAATAACATAATTGAGTGGAAAATAGCATGAACATGAATAAATGGAACACTAAATATCATAGAACATAAATCAAATGCATATATCAACATGATGAATCTCAAAGCTGATCATACTAGTCTATGTCTAGAAAAGCCTCTACTAACTGATGAGATACTGGGAAAATCCCCAGCTATCTCAAGGTTGTAACTAAACTGACATAACAAATCTAAGCTAATGAATGACCTCGAATAATGAGGATCTCATGCAAAGCAAGGCTAAATCGGACTGAAAAGGAGCGGCTATCAGCGAGATTGGTGGATCACTGAACCTATATCATGAGATGATATACCATAAATACAGTAAGTACTAGGAATGTAATGAATATATAATCTAAGTAAAACATTCTTAATAAGTCATTAGTTGAAAACATGCATATAAATCGAAAGATCATGAGAGTAAGGACTACAGGTTAAAAGCTATATCTGAGATATACATAATCATAATCTGGTTATTATAATTGAACATAATGACCAAGATTTAAAAATAGAAATCATATAACATTTCATAGCTAAAATCGTAAGTAAAGCTCTCATAAACTGATCATTGGGTCAAATCTGATGTAAAACATTATATCATAAGTCATGAATATGAGTAATTGAAATCCTGAGAAATAATGGGGGCTAATCACCAACTGACACCATCATGAAAGAGCTTACATGATGCCCAACTATCACACTCCAGTGGAAAGAGCCGTCCAAACCCTTTCTAAAGGGTAGGGCGTTAAACCATGATATCGATATCAAGTTGAGCCCCTTGGGGGGGGGGAACTCTTGAGAGGTCCCAAATATATATACATACCTATGTTGGCATGTAGTTCTGAGATTGGGGACCCTCAAGATCCCAAAGTCTACTCGATTGCTAGAACACTACTCCCAAAAACATTCATAATTCTCATATCGTTTTTTCAGCAAGATGAAATCATAATTTTATACATAACTTGAAATCCAAACATTGGGAGTCTTTGCTCCAAACATATCATAAGCTATATTAGGAGTCTTGCCTCAAAACCATATGATAAGCTAATCTTATTAGCTTTGGCTAAATCATGAAAACATATTTAACGTGTATGGGCTTTCCCTAAATCATAAAATCACACATACTTAAAATAGTCTTCATAAATCATAAACATGGAATCATAAGTTGAGAGCTCATAAACATTCATGCATACTGAATGTCGTCATACTTGAAGTCATGGATCATAAGCTTGATTTTCATAAAAATTTGCATAAGAGGGCATAATTTCTAATAAATTAAAATCATGAATTTATAATCAAATTGAGGATAAAATATGCTTATTAGACTTAAAACATACTGTAGACTATGAGGGGATTAGACTCGTCAACATAGCATAAGTAGTTTCATAGAATTTGGTTAAAACCTTAAAAATCAATACACTTGATTAAATATTTGAATTCATGAATTTAATAAGATATTGGGCATGAGGGTGGAATAAATCCCCTATTCATAGCCCACACATACCTGGGTAAACTGATTTACAAACTAGCCTTGAAATCCAAAGAGAATTGTGCAAGAAGGTGGGAGAATTCCTAACTTGATTTTGAAGGGAGTCTCAATACATTGCATGTATGGGAGCCTATTTACTTAGGATAGGCTAAATCCTCTTAAAACACTACTTTAAGTGCTTAAAATGATGTCATTATAAAGTTAGGGCTCGATAAAATATGAAACTACCCCCGGGAATTATCATGAAAAACTGTCTGCCAGCTACATGACCACTCCAACGGGTCATCGTAGGATACGATGATTTGTTGAATCATCCATTGTATTTGAAGAACTTATGGTACTATGCTGCAGTTCTGACCAATGTTCGATCACGATGAGTCATCATAGCAAACAATGACTCATCCTCCATCTGTTCTAGAAATTATGTTAATCTTCTCGTTCTCTAACCAACGACTAGATTGGATGAGTCGTTACATGAAACAATGAATCATTATATCCTCTCGTTGATATCTCGGCCACCCTATCATAGCATCTGAGAAGTTCTCCAATGGACTGTTACCACGACTTGTTACTCGCCACCCATGTCATTGCACCCTTTGTTGTCATTGACTCCAGATCTAGGCCTTTTCTCAACTCCATTCAATGACCAGCCAGGTGACCCGTTGGATCTTGGCAGGTGTTGATAGGATCATTGTTTTCTGGGAATCCTGATTGGGGACTTACCATGTGGGACACGAAGGCTCGTTGTTCCCAAAAATATCTCATCCCTTGAGTCGTCATTTGACTCTAGTGAAATTTCCTTTTTTCTCTAGTTCAATCTTTGGGTCTGATCTTAGGAACTTTTGGGTGTTACAGGAGTACTTCGTGACTCTACTGTTTCCCTAACCAACAGCTATACAGGATAAGTCATTACATGCTACAACAACTCATCACTCCTCTTGTTGTCTAGCTTCCTCACACCTGCCTTGATTCTAAAATCCTTCCAACAGATCAATACCACAGGTCGTTACATGTCCCAATGAGTCACAGTATCCCTTTTGTTGTCTCTAAAACTAAATCCTTTCTGATCTCCACTTAGTGACCCCATAGGACGACTCACAACATAAACTAATGATTAGGTCACTTGACTCCTTGTTTCTGTGAAGCTTTGATTGCGGGCTTACAATGAGGCACACAATAGGTCGTTGTTCCTCACAATGACTCATTCCTTGAGTCATTCTGTGAATCTAGTTCCATTTACTACTGAAAGTCTCGGGTCTGAATTTGAGACTTTTGAGATTATTACAATGTGATGAGAGCAATCTTCCAGATAACCCTTAATATCTTCCATGTCTAAGCTAATGTTTCACCATCCTTCTAAATGAACCCTGAGATATTTTCTCTTAACTCCTTCATTCTTTTCGAAGAGAAAAGCCTGCTTATGAACTTGCTGAAAAGAGCTTCCCAAGTGGTAATGGACCCTGCTGGTTCATTTTGTAGTAGTTCTTTTGCCTCTCCAATCAATGAGAATGGAAACAGAGTGAGCTTAACGTACTCATCACAGATGTTTTGGTAGTGAAAGTTCTCACTTAGTTCCACACAAATATCGTCAAATGCCTATGGGGATCTTCATTATAGTTTCCCTAATACTAACAAATATTGTGAACCAACCGCACTATTCATCCTTCAATTCAAAGTTCCCTAATGATGGTGACATTGATTTCCTTTAGAAGCATTATCTAAGTAGACACAACTACAAGTCATACATCTTACAATCAAGCTACACAACATCATAGGTATTACCATTTCATGTTATCATCTTTTAGTTCTAGCTATCTTACTCAGCTTGACTTTCATTTTAATTATAGTACGTCATTCTATGCTTGAACCAACAATCTCACGTGAACCGTTCATTAAACTCTATACGTACTTATCTTATTGATAAACCACCTTATTTCCTTATGTATATGATTATGTCATCATCATCCAAAATCCATGGAAATCATTTATGGACTCAAAATACGTGATTTACATATTATTTTAAAGGTCTATATTGAATCACGTAAGTTCTTTTTCGTTTAATCGATATGTGTGCATGCATATCGAGAGTCCTTAGAGCATGACACATGCGTAAAAAGTATCGGAGGAATTAGTAGGCGCATGGACAAGAGAGCGAGTGAAAAAGAGGCCGAGAGGCGAGGTTGCATGGGGCGCAGCGCCCGCGACCTTCCTCCGGTGCACGGAGCGGGTGGCTCCTGTACCTCTCCCGTGATGAGGGTGTGCCACAGACCTCCCATCACCACCTCTCTCTCTCTCTCTCTCTTTCTATATATATATATATTATATATATATATCAAATGTTAATGTTTTTATTTAAAACGACATTCCCAAAGGGGACCCTCGGCCTAGAAAAATTGCTCAGAAGAATTTTATCAGATTAACTTCAAATTACACCATCAAACCTCATCTAATTGCAAATTCTTATTAGATAATGATTCCCGAGCCTACGAAGAACATATCTATGAAATTGAATCTTTGAAATTGGCCCGGTTTGATGGAGCCTTAGCAGGTAAAAGTCATTAAAAGTCATTCTAACTATGGCTAGTATGTCTATAAGTTTAAGTACTCCTACCCTTCTAATCTATAAGAATTTGTATGATTTCGCCAGATTAAACTTGTTGTAACTTGTACCATTGTGTTTTGTGGGATTAATGTTGTTGGCATGCCTTTTAAGATGGAATAGCCTTTCCCTTTAACGTAAAATCTAGAATACATAGGAAGCATGAGTTCAGGATTGAATCAAGAGATTGATTAAGCAGGATTTGGCAATTCATGTATGTTAAGGCTAATCTCTTCGGCAAGTATTCATGTCGTATAGTTGATACGACTTGTACCTTCGTAGTAGATTATAATTATATATGTTGTGGTTAGCTGCTGAGACGAATTGAGATTGCATCATAGTATCCCTTGTCAGGAAAAAGTATATTTCATTGGTCTATCACTCGAAGCATCATAGAGATTTTCCTATACATGACCCCTGCCTAGATTGATTAATGACATCTTTCTACGCCTGCCAAGGCCTTAGAGCTTGTATTTATCTATTGAACGTACTTTGTTCGGTTGGCCCGCATAGGGGCGGACTTTATATAATGGCATGTATATGTCTGGAATAATAATGTGTTGTGTTGGTCTCTGGACATTATTTTTTGTAATACTTCTCCGGTTCAATTCCATTATTGAATGAATTTGATATGATATCGTTACTTATGCAATGTGAAATTGAATGTTTGAGAGGTTGTTCATGTTCTTTCATTATTGTTTGGAAGTGATCCATGAATTTCTAGAATATTCAAGCTGAGGGAGGTAAGATAAGGCCTCCCAAGGGTCAAATAAGTTAACTTAGTGGTAAAATATCGAGATATGTGAATAAAAGTGGATAATGTGTTTTGTCCTAAATTGAGTGGCTCGTGTCCGAAGGGAACATACGGGCGATTAGTTATGGTTGAGTGGCTCGTGTCCAAGGGGAGCATCAACGAGCAGACCAATACAGTACATGGATTTGTAATGTCCCCTGCAGGTAATGACCGGAAGGGCATAAATAATACCCTCTAGCATGTGTATGCAATAATGATCAATTTTTGGAGTGTTTATGGTGATTTTATGGAGGCATGTTCCAGGCATATCTCCACTTGTTATGATACATGATTGATTGTAAGAGAAAATAAAGACTGGTTTGGAGAATGTGAGAACTTAAATTAACTGGAATTCCTTAGTATATATTCTATGTGTTAGCAATGTTGATGCGTTTATGATGATTTGATCTTATTTGTAAAGTCACGTAAGAATTTTTAATGAGTTGCAGGACCTTTTATGAGTAGCTCATTGTATATCCCATGTATTTACGTTATATGTATTGTTATATTGATGGCTCTGAGTAACTTGTATGGTTGTGATGAGGGAATGCTAAAGAGTTAAAGAGGCTGTGGGTGTACAACTAAGTCGGGATACTTCAGGCAGTACCGCTGCATCCAGTACTTTTACCGTCATTGGCAGAGACCATCAAAGCAGGCAACTGACACTACAACAAGGCCCAATCCAGTGAGCAGACCGGCCAAACACCCTACACAGATTTATTTCTCAAATGCGTATTATATACTAAACTTTTTTTTGGGATATCACTTTATATGTGTTATTATTTTAGGTCAGCCGATAATGCCTACAAGTACTTTTGTCACGGCCAGACATAGGCCCGGATTGAAACACGATAAAAAGAGCCTCCGAAAGTCTCCAAGTCAACCCATAACAGACATGACATCTAAAGCTCAACATAATAATGCGGAAGTCACATATATATAGAAGAAGTCTGAAAATGTAATAACATCGAATATCTGAATACATAAAACAATTTTGAAGCTGAATACATACACTATGTCTGATAAGCCTCTACATACTAACGAGTTGATGGACAAGACCCCCAACTAACTCACCATTTGAAACAGAAAATACAGAAATACAGTGATAAGCGGATCCTCGAAGGATTAGGACTCACCAACTTTGGATGAGAGATGTTATCTCTTAGGATCTGGCTAATGACAGGACTGAACCTATTGTCCAATTCCTATCATGAAATGATACATCGCAAGTATGCGGTCAGTATGTGGATGTACCAAGTATGCAAGGTAAGTGAAACCTCTAAGTAAGTAGAAATAAGAAATCATGCATATTATATAACACTTCATCATAAGATTCTGAGAGTAAGGTTTGCATGCTAGTATTTGAAAACATGACTTAAACATAACAAAATAATAACTGAATTGAATGACCCAAAGTGGCCCGATAATCATAAGTAAAACTGAATATTGGATCAAACTTGTTGAAAACATAATATCATACTGATGAATATGCATAACTGAAATCATGAGGAACAATGGAAGACTCTTCATATAACCAACATTCCACGATAGAGCTAACATGGTTTCGACTGTCACACTCAAGTGGGCAGAGCTGTCCAAAGCCATTCTAGGGCTAAGGGCGCTACCATGATATCAATATCAATCTAAAGGCCCCTTGGGGTAGGGAATACTCACAAGGGAGGTCCTAAATAATCTGAACATACCTACGTTGGCACGTAGTTTTGAGGCATAGGGTTGACTGAGACCCTTAGCGTACTCAGTGGTAGACACTACTCTAAAAAACATGCATATGCTTTCCATCATTTTCAATGAATCTTAATCATGACATGAATATACATAATCTGAAAACATGCATGAGGAGCCTTGTCTCAAACCATAACACAAGCTGAAAAGTGGGAATCTAGACTCCAAAAAACCATGTGGTAAGCTAATAATATAGGTGGTAAATCATGAACATACTTTGTCGTATGGGCTTGCCCAAACTTAAACATACTTTATATTTTCCAAAATCATACTTTTCATCATATACATCTGTCATACTTGGAAATATATATCATAAAGTCAACCTTTCATGAACTTTTATAATTCGGCATTATAATTTAGCAAAACCTATGAGAAAGCATGAATTGTAATTGAAAATATTATAAAACTTATGTTCATGAATCGTAATTCTCCAACATTAAAAACATGAATAAGTATACCCATGTTTGATACTTAGAGAATTCATAAGTTGGATTAAAACACCATAGATTATCAACCCAAATTCCCATGAATTTGAGAAGGAATTGGGCATGGGGTGGATGAATACACCCATTCATAACCCTACATATCACAGGTGAGTCTGATTTCACAACCTTCTTGAATGCCCAAAGGAATTGGGGAAGAACTTGATGAATTTCTAGGCTTGATTACCCTTAGGAACTACTAGGCTTGCATGCATGGAGAGATTGATTTAGAATGGTTAAAACCCTCTTAAAACACACCTATCTAAGCTTAAAACGACGTAGTTTAGGTCTTAGAAACTTAGAATTATGGAAAAACCCTTAATAAATTCACGGGAAAAAGCATACTGCCAGTCCCAAGAGGGACTGGACGACTCATTGCTGCGCTCATCATCAGCAACGGAAGCCTTCACTCTGTCGGTCACCACGAGGGACACCGCGCTCATAGTTTACCTGACGACCTTTAGTGATGTCGTTAGGGAACAAAACCTTTCAACATCAAAGTCAAACTCCTGACCACGGCCAACCTAACGACTCGTGGCGCTGACCACAAATTGTGTCTTCTCCCATGGTCAACCCCCAGACCACCATTCATAGACAACTTTCCCCCACACGAGTCACTTAAAGACTCATGCGGTACTTCACGAGTCACTTAACGACTCATACCTTAACATAGTGCGAAAATTCTATTGTCTGTTTCCAACCCTTGGAATACGTCTAGTGATTTTGGGGTATTACAATATCTCCCCCTTGGGAACATTCATCCATCATTGTGGGTAAACATATCGAAAAGATGAGAAATGCAACTGTAATACCAAATACTGAACATCTAAAGTTGAAAACTGACTCCGGACTGAATTACATGACTGAATCGGATTCATGAATAACATATACATTCATTAACATAAAAGAAACTGGGGCACATGAACTAACATGAACCTAAATAGAGTACTAGGGGAGGAAATTGATACCTCAAGCTAAAACTCAGTCGGAAGGGAATGAGTGCGGGTATTTAGCCATCATATCTGCTTCAGTTTCCCACATAGCTCCCTCAACATTCTGGTCCCTCCAAAAAACTTTTACTGAAGCTACTTCTTTTGTTATTAACTTCAAACTTGGCGGAATCAAGTATTTGATTAGTACTTCTTCATATATAAGGCTATCCTTCCCGCCTATGCTCTCCACCAGAACAACCAAAGCTGGATCACCCGTGTACTTTTTTAAGAGCGATACATGAAAAACTGGATGTACTGAAGCCATAGCCTCATGAACTGAATCTTGTCCTATCAACATAGCTTCACAGGGCTTCCAACCAGCAATAGGTGATCTACACCTCCACCTATAAAGATCTCGAGACGGAGCCATCTAAATGTTGGAATGGTAGATGTTGTTATATGCAAACTCGATGAGAGGTGATCATCCCAACTACCTTTTAAATCAATCACACATGCTCTAAACATATCCTCAAGGGTATGAGTGGTCTGTTTATCCTGACCATCTCTGTTTGGGGTGAAAAGCTATGCTAAGCTTGACCTGAGTACCAAGTCCCTTCTGAAATTATCTCCAAAACTGGGAGGTAAACTAGTACCTCTATCTGATATGATGGATAAGGGAACTCCATTCAATCAGACTAGCTCCCAAATGTACAATCTGGCATAATCCTCCATTGAATCAGTGGTTTTGACCAGTAGAAAATTAGTTGCTTTAGTCAAACATGTCTACAACCACCATATAGAGATATATTGTGGTAATTATGAGACAACCCTGTAAGGAAGTCATATTAGTTATCCATACAAGTAGGGATACTAATGTCTTGAAGCACACCTCCGGGTCTTCGATGCTCAACCTTCACCTGTTGACGAATTGGGACACATAGCCACAAAATCTACTATAATCATGTCATTCAACTAATAAATATCTCTTGTAGGTCACGGTACATTTGGGTGGGACCTGGATGTGTAGAATATCTAGAACCATGAGCCTCACAACCTTACGATCTATCAAATTATCCATACCTGAAACACACGAGATGACCCTGATATTGAAACTACCATCTCCCCCTTGGGAGAAGACCTCCATCTTTTTGATTCCCTGAACAACTTCCTTCAACTTTGCAAATAGGATCCTCGTCTTGCCTAGCCTTGTCTTCAGTCACCAATAAAGATTCTAATCCATTCTGAACAATGGCACCGCCATCCGTTGAGTCAACAAGATGAACTCCTAGTGGCTGACCGATGCATCCTTCATTAACCATTTCCTCACCTCATCTACATGGGTCACACTCTCCATAGAAAGCCTTGTAAGAGCGCCTGCCACCACATTAGCCTTGCCCATGATGGTAAAAGAAACTCATATCATAATGTTTAAGAATCTCCAATCACCTTCTCTGACGTAGATTTACATCCTTTTGAGTAAACACATACAACGGGATTTTGTAGTTCGTAAACACATCCACATTAATCACATACAAATAGTGTCTCCAAATCTTCGAGGCAAATACTACCGCTGCCAACTCGAGGTAGTGAGTCGGGTTGTTCTTCTCATGGACTTTGGCTGTCTGTAAGCATAGGCTATAACCTTACCGTGCTACATCAATACACAACCACAGGCCCGATTCTCGAGGAATCACAATATATCACAAACACATCAGGTACCCTCAAGTAGAGTAAACACTAGTGCTGTAGTGTGCTAAGTCTTCAACTCTTGAAGCTCTTCTCACGAGGCTTTCGACCATTAAATATTCACTTTCTTCTGGGTCAATTGAGTCAATGGTGGCAATGGGTTGAAAATCCTTCAAGAACCTCCTATAGTAACCAACTAAGCCCAAAAACTTCAATATCTGAAGGACTAATTGAATCTAGGCCAATTCTTTCCCTTCTATTTTTGAGAGTCACTGTACACCCTCACTTGACACCACCGGCCCAAGAATGCTATCGAGTTTAGCAAAACTCACACTTGTTGAATTTAGCATACAACTGTTGATCATAAGAGTCTTTACCCTCAAATGAGCAGCATGCTTCTCTTCTCTCTAAGAGCATATAAGAATGTCATTTATGAACACGATCACGAACATGTCCAAATACGGCTTGAACACCCTGTTCATCAAATCCATAAAAGATGCAGGAGCATTTCTTAATCCACAAGACATAACTAAAAACTCATAGTGACCATACCGAGTCCTAAAGGCTGTCTTTGGGATGTCACCTCTCTAACCTGAGTTGATGATATCCCGGATCTGTGGTCTATCTTTGAAAAACACTTGGCACCCTGAAGCTGGTCGAACAAATCATTAATTCTGGGGAGAGGATACCTGTTCTTGATAGTGACCATGTTCAACTGCCAGTAATCAATGCACATCCGAAGGGAACTATCCTTCTTCTGGAAAAAAAGAATTGTTATGCCTACGGGGACTTACTAGGTTTGATAAAACCCTTGTGAATAACAACTGCTCTTTCCAACTCCTTTAGCTTAATTTGGAGACATTTTTATAAGGAAGAATTAATATAGGCTGTGTATCAGGAAGAGAAGGTCAATACTAAAGTCTATCTCTCTCCTTCTCGGGAGGAATTCCTGGTAAATCATGGAAACACTTCTAGATATTCACACACTACAAGCCAGTGGATAGTTGGGGTTTCAGATGTATCATCCTTAACCCTAACTAGATGGTATACGCAAACTTTAGAAATCATCTTTCTGGCCTTAAGGTAGGAAATTAGGTGACCTATAAGCACAACTGAACTACCCTTCCATTCTAGGACTGGCTCACCCCGAAATTGGAACTGCCTCATGGCTTTTACAATTTACTAAGGTGTAACATGCATGTAGCCAAATCCATTCCAAGATAACATCAAAATTCATCATGGATGACTCTACTAAATCTGTTGAGGTGACTTTCTGAAAGACTGTGACTGGGAAATTTCTATATACCCATCGAGCCATAACTGAATCATCAGTTTGGATTAGAGAGTGAGAAGAGTTCTAATAGGATTTGGGATTGACTCCAAAGCTACTAGAAACATAGGGTCACAAAAGATAAAGTGACCCCTGGATTTAACAAAGCATATACATCAAAGTGGAATCTCGTAACATACTGTGACTACATGGAGAGGCCTCCTACTCTTGACGAGACGTGAGGGAATAGAATCTGTTCTGATGCTGACCACCAGCTACACTAGTGGAGGCACCCTGTTGAGTCGAGCATGTTGGTGGGGCTTCTGAACTAGTGGCTGGGTCTCGGCCTCCACCATGTCCTTTTCTAGCTACCGAGACAATCTTTGAGCATATGTTGAAGACTTCCCATACTAGAAACAAGCACCTGTACCTGCTAAGCACTAAACAGTGTGTCTCCGGACACACCTGTTACATGCTGGAATATTGGACTCCCACAGATCTGCTCCCTAACCTCTAGAGCTTGATGCTCATCCCTCTGGTGGCACCTAGATCTGGATAGCACACTTTGCGTTGTTGACGGTCTTTGGTGATGATCTCTACGGGACTGACAGTACCCTGCTAGGTCTCTGCTGGGAGAATCTAAAGCTACTAGTCCTAGACCTCTTGACCTCTATCTCCTGCTCACTCGCTTGTACTGCCTCTATCTGCTGGATGTACAACATTATCCACGAGAAGTCAATTTCCTAATGAAGCATCACGATCTGGCAATCTTTGACCAAATAGTCTTTTATCCATGTCTACGAACCACCTCATTCGATCCCTCTGGTCTGCCACCATCTTAGGTGCATATTTGGATAGGCGGGTGAACTCTAAAGCATACTTTTGGAACGTCATGTTGTTCTGTCTCAAGTTCACAAATTGCATTGCTTTGATCTCCCTCATCTTGAGGGAAAAACCAATCCAAGAATGTAGTATGAAACTCATCTAACCAATAGAACCCACTCCAACTACTCTTCCATCCTTCCACTATATGAACCAAATATGTGCAACCACTTTCAACTGATAAGAGGCTAAGTTTGCGCACTCTCGCCTGTCACCTCCATAGTCTTGGTGATTTCTTAATCTCATCAATACACTGCGTGTGGATCTCGTCCACGTTCGATTCCGAAGAAACTCTGGAGGTTCATCCTATAACACCCGGAAGATTTTGGCGATTATTTGATAGTTTATGATAGGTTAAGGAAAGTACGAGTTGTATTTTGGTCGTATGACAAGGGAAATGTATGCGTCAAAAAATCAAAGTATGTGAAGTTTCATAAGTAAGGGTCAACTTTAAATGATCATATTTCCAAATATATAATGAATTAGAAGCCCAATTAAAGATCTATAAGTCTAGTTTTCAGCAACATCAAACCTATTTTCAATTGGAGTTTAGAGTGAAATGTTATGAGCATTTTATCGAAGCATCGCGGCGGTGACGGGCATGACCCCTAGAGCCTCCACCACCCTATTTGCTTAAAATCTGAATTTTCTAATAATGAAAACATTTTCTCCTAAATCTAAATAGACCAGCTTGCTAAAGGATTCCATTTCTCTCAATTCCAGCATCTAGGACAAGAAAATCAGGAGGAACATCAAGCAAAGTTCAAGAAAAATCACAAGATAAGTTGAGATTACCTTGCAAGGTATGTTAGAACTGTTTTGGAGCTCACGTTTTGCAAGGTTTTGAAGAAGTTTTTATGAGTTTCAAAATCTGTTTGGACTGAAAATATGTCCATCTTTGAGTAGGTGTTGAAATCAGGAGAAAAGATAACAATTTCCCCCTTTAAACCTCTCAAATTGCTAAGCGAATATCTGGATATTGGCAGCTAAGTGAGCTGCCGATGGACTGTTTGTGAGCGAGTTTTGCTCGTTTTCATAGGAATTTTGGCAGTTTATTTTTCTATAATTATACTCATATTGAATGGAAGAATTACAGAAAAACTAAGGTAAATTTTCCTCTTGATTCTCCCTCAAAAGTTAGTGAAAACTAGTTGAGAAAATGGCTAAATATTGTTGATGTTGTCGTGTGTTGTTGTTGCTATTGTGACTGCCTCTGGTTAGTTATTTGGATGCATTTTTTTGCTATATATTAATCTTGTCATTGGCTATAGCCACTGGATTAAGGAGGTTGAAGGCTGATCATCGAAATAGGAAATCGGTTAGAGAAAAGCTCATTGGAGAAAGGTATGTAAGGTTCCCCGTCCGTTGTTCTTTTAAGCACGATTCGTGTGTTGATCAAATCAATAAGACAGCATTTATTCCCAAGTCTGAAATCGAGAACGCTTTTTAAAGTTTCCATGTTGAGATAAACAAGACCTTACTCTAGTCTGAAAATGAGACATCTAAAGTGTGATATTGTGTTGATTATTGTCGTAGTTGTACATTGGTGCAGATCCCTCAGTGTGGGCATTGCTAGCTGGTCCTTACTGTATTTCATGTGTATATATATGTGATTTTGAATGTGTTTAAAGGTCTAGTTGCTAACTTAAATTGGTGAAAGAGCCGAGATGAGGGCGTGTAAGCGATTTTAAGCCACGTAAAGACGTCGCAAGCTATTGAGGGTAAACGAGCTTATCGAATTAGGATTGCCTAGTTATGTTTGTCCTTTATATTATTTGTACGTTATGAAATATTTCAGGCCAAGGGGATATTTCATAACCCCCTTTCCCTTAAGCCGAACGACAAACTAGCGAGTTTAAAGTTCTAATGTCCCATGAATACGATCTATAAATTTTGTTGGAAACTCTTAGGTAATCATTGTTCCATATGATTTATACAAGTTTTTAATACATGAATTTAAGTAATATTTTCTAGCTTTACATGTTATATGTACTCAGTTTCAATTATGCATTACAACGGAGGCCTATGCAGGCCATATGTTTAGTATTCATCATTTCTACGTTGTACGTATTGAGCTGGTCCAGTATAAGCCATATCGGCTCCATTTATGATTTTGTCTATGATTTATTGATTTTACCCTGTGTGGTACGGTGGCTGGAGGTCTTGTTATTTTACCCGGTTGTGGTACACCGACTGGATGGATTTTACCCCGGTATGGTACCCCATTTGGAGGCATTTTTATTTTACCCCGTTGTGGTACACTTGCTGGATGATTTTATGGTCATTTGTCTGTTGTCATTTCATTTTATAGTCTTTGTTGTGCATTATGGTTGCATTTACACTTCAATAATGAGTTATTGTCAAGTTTACATTTTCAGGATTCTGGGTTGTTACTACTCCTTATTTCTGGCCTAGTTATCATTTTTTATCTTACTGTTTACAGTTGTCAGCCTTACATACCAGTACATTTTATTTGTACTAACGTCCCTTCATCTTGGGACCCTTCCTGCAATCGTGCTGCAGGTACAGGCCAAACTCAGATCATCAGACGTAGTAGGAGCCATATTTCAGTAGAATAGTGGTATGCTCCTCTCTTCCAAGGGAGCCATGTCTAGTTTGGACTATTTTTCAGTTTGTGTACAGCATGGGTAGGCCGGGGCCCTGTCCCATGCATTTCAGTTTGTTTACTCTGTAGAGGCTTATGTGGACTAGTTTGCATAGTAGTGTAGGTTGTGTAGTTGTAATTGTTTTCATTGCTTTGTAGCTTTATTATAGCCTTGTCGGCTTTCCAGGTTGCATATTCCATAATATTCCAAGGCATTATTGGCCCAGTATTTATCTTGGTTGGATGTGACAGGTGGCTTGGTCAGCCTTAGTGTTACATTTGTAGATGCTATATCGCCGGCTTCTCGATCGATCATGAATCGAGTGCCAGTGTTCCCTACCCTAGTTCACCAGGGCGTGACACATCCTGAAAGTCACGAGCTCTGGCCGCTGCCCAAATTCCCATTCTAAGGAACATGCGCTACCTCCTGTTGGTTGTCTTGGGATATGCCAACATCTGGATGGAAACCCTAAACTCTGCATAGGCTTCTGCTCAGGAGACATCATCCTCAGGGGCTGGTGGGGCCTGCTGGGTGCCATCTCAGTTGCCATTCTCATGGAAATTTCCATTTCATTTCTTCTTCCAGATAACTCATCAGAGGCATGATTCTGCAAACGCATATAGCACGAGTTAGAGGGTAGAGAGACATTTCATTGCACGACATAGATCATGAAAGAAGGATTTTCCATAAATGTTTCATAGCCTCTTCTTCATAAGTGTGGCACACTTCACACCCATGAAAAGACCCTATAACACGGCTTTCAGGGACACTAGAACACTTCAAAACCTAATATTCTGATACCAAGTTTTCACGACCCAAGCATAGGTCGGATCAGAATGGGAAAAAAGAACTAAGAGGCTCCAAGTCGACACATGGCATGAACATGACATCTAAGTTAAAACATAATAATGCGGAAATATGACATATAAAATAGCAGGAAGTATAAAATATATGATAACATCGAATATCTGAATACATAACACAATTCTGAAGCTGAATACATACTATGTCTGATAAGCCACTACATATTGACGAGTTGATGGGACAAGACCCCAACTAACTCACCAAGACTGAAACTAAAATACTGAATACAGCGTCAAGGGTCCTCGAAGGATGAGGACTCTCTAACTCTGGCTGAGAGATGCCTTTGAGGATTTGGCAAAGGCAGGACTGAACCTGAATATCTGAGCTTGTATCATGAATTGATACAACATAGAGTATGCGGTCAGTACGTGGAATGTACCAAATATGAAAGGTAAGTAAAACTGCTAAGTAAGTATAAATCGAAATCATGCATATTATATGACATTTCATCATAAGATTATGAGAGTTGGGCTTGCAGGCTAGTATCTTAAAACATGACTTAAACATAACTGAATATCATAACTGAATTGAATGACCCAAAGCTGAAACTGATAATCATAAGTAAAGATGAACATTGGAAATTCAAACCTGTGAAAACATAATATCATTACTAATGAACATGCATAACTGAAATCATGAGGAAAAATAGGAGACTCATCTTATAGCCCGACATTACCACGATAGAGTTTACGTGGTCCCGACTGTCACACTCAAGTAGGCAGAGCCGTCCAAATCCTTGTCAGGGCTAAGGGGCGCTACCATGATATCAATATCAAGATGAAGGCCCCATGGGGTAGGGAAATCTCATAGGAGGTCCTAATATAACCTGATCATACCTATGTTGGCACGTAGTTCTGAGGCATAGGGTTGACTGACCCTTAGCCAACTCGGTGCTAAACACTACTCCCAAAAACATCATTATGCTCTCCATCATTTTCAATGAAGCTGAATTATAACATTATATACATAATCTAAAAACATGCATGAGGCCTTGGCTTAAACCGTACCACAAGCTGAAAAGTGGGAATCTAGACTCCAAAACCATGGTAAGCTAATAACATAGTGAAGTAAATCATATGAATATACTTCATCATAAGGGCATGACCAAACTTAAACATAATTAAAATAGAAAAGTTAAAAAAATTAAAAAAATTAAAAAAATTAAAAAAATTAAAAAAATTAAAAAAATTAAAAAAATTAAAAAAATTAAAAAAATTAAAAAAATTAAAAAAATTAAAAAAATTAAAAAAATTAAAACATGAAATGTAATAAAACATTATAAAACATTCCCGTGAATCATAATTCAATATTAGAAACATGAATAGAGTATATCCATAGCAGTATACTTAGAGAATTTACAAGTTGGGTTAAAACCCCCTTAGATTCATCAACTTAAGAATTTCCATGAATTTGAAGATTAAGCATGGAGTGGATAAATACACCCATTCATAACCCTACATACCTGGGTACTTCTGATTTCACAACCTTCTTGAATGACCAAAGGAATTGGGGAAGAACTTGATGAATTTCAAGGCTTGATCACCCTTAGGACTTCTAGGCTTGCATGATGGAGGGATTGATTTAGAATGAGTTAAACCCTCATAAAACACACCTATCTAAGATTAAAATGATTAATTTTAGGTCTTAGGAACTTAGGAATGATGGAAAAGCCCTTAACAAATTCCCAGGAAAAAGCACACTGCAAGTCCCAATGAGAGTCTGGACGACTCATTGCCGGAGGATGACTTGTGGCCTGCACTAGTCATTAGCACTAGAATCCTTCACTCTGCCAGTCACCATGAGGGACACTAGGACTTGTGGTGAACTTGACTACTCGTGGTGACTAGTCGTTGGGAACACTACCGACTTTCAATATCCAAGTAAAACTCCTAACCATGGCGAACCTAATGAGTCGTGGCCCTAACCATGAATCGTTTCTTCTCCCTATGGTCAACTCCCGGACCACCATTTTAGACAACTTTCATCCACCGCCTTGAGTCACCTAACGACTCATGGGGTACTTCACGAGCCACTGGATTACTTGTCCTATGACTTGGGGTAGAAATTCCTGTTTTCTCCGTTTCAATTCTCGGGTCTGATCTTAGGGCTTCCAGGATATTACAACTTTATTTTGTAATGATGCTACTCTTGAACTTTTTTTTTGAGTGCAGACCTCAATCCTGGCGAGTTCCTTGATCATCTCTAGAAACAGCAACAAACTAGTTGAAGGTGAGCAGACTTGGATATGCTGCTACGAATCCCCCACTAAAGACGTCTTTCTTTTCCAGGCATAGTTTTATTTTGTACTTTCTTAATTATTCCTCTCTAGATTTTTTTAGATAGATGTTTATTTGTACAATGACTTTCAGGTTCTGGGGATTCTTATAAACAAGTCAGGTTATTCCATTTCTTTAATTAAAGTTTCTATTACTTGTTGTTTTATTGCAATTTATGTACGCTCTATATGGAATTATGTAATTAGCTGGTAATTCATTAGTGTGCCCACCGGAGAATTGTAGGTGTCAATCCCGGCCACTTGGCTCATAACAAAGTTTGTATCAAGAGATCTAGATTCGTGATCTAATTTTGTGAGGACAAGTTTGAGTGGAGTCTTGCGGATCGGTGCAAAGACATCCATTACTTATCTTCGGAGCTACGGGACTTTAGGAAAACTCCCTTCTTTGTTTCCTTTTCATGATAGTACTTGATTTCAGGTGGTATCAGAGTTTGATATCTGACAATTCTTCTCTCTTTCTCTCTCTGATGGTGAGAACACATGCAGGCAAAAATAAAAGAAGCACCTAAGCCGGCCCGGTAGCAGCAGCATTTCATAATAGAAGACAAGGCCGAGGTGAGCGAGGCCTGCTACTATGATGGAGGTCCCATGCTCCTGCTCTGGTTCAGGAAAGGTCAGCATCTCTAGTGTCTCCAATAGTTTAGGAAAGAGTGGAAGTGGAGGTGGAGGTTCTGACATAGGGAGAGGCTGGAGCCGCTTCAACATCCTCCGAGGTCCTGGCTTAGGTCCTCAATCTTTTCTGCGGCCTCGTGGGTAATGGGGCAGCACCAGCAACTCCGCAGGATAGTAGTCGGGATACAACATGCAGCTACTGTGGTTCTCCGTATAAATAATATTTCTGAGGCCATGATGTTTCCAAGGCCAATGGAGGGACCGATAATGAATGGAGAGGAGCATGAATTATTCTAGAGGTTTATAAATATGAAGCCTCCCACCCTCCACGGCACTGAGGCTAACATTATCGACTGCCATGAGAGGTTCCATAAAATAGGGGCGGTAGAGATGTTTGGGGTGGAAATTGTCACCTTTCGATTAATGGATGATGTTAAGCTATGGTAGAGAGCCCAGCTGCGGAGTGCGGTCCAGTGGGGCCACTACCACAGACTTGGACCCTGTTCTATTCCACCTTCCTGGAGAAGGATGTGCCTCGTACATTACGAGATCATAGGTGAGATCAGTTCACCACCATTGAGCAGGGACCTCTTCAATTGTTGCTTATGAGGTTCTATTTCACTCTTTGTCAGATATGCTCTTCCCTTGGCTTTCCCCTTGAGAAGGAGAGAGAATCATACGTTTTTTAAGGGCATGAAATATGGGCCTTCAGCACAATAGCCCTCAGATGGTCTCGGCAGGTAAGACCTTCCAGGAGATGGTAGAGTTCGTGAATAATGTGGAAGGGGTGAAGCAGGATGGGTATGAAAGAGTAATGAAGAAGGCTCGGAGAAGGTGGGTACTTTCCAGTGGTAATTCTCTAGGACTCTAACTGCGAGGAGCACTCAGGGTGCCCTATTCATTTAGCTATACATTTTTTGACCAGGGCTCTACTTGGGACTACTCAATGACCTTCCGATGCAGTTGAGAGTGCTAGATTGTTTGCTTAGATTTTGGGGCTCATCCTATTTTCTCACAATTTTGGCTCAGGAAGCTAGTGATTGGTAAGGTATTCCATGAGTGTAGGGAGTATGGTCGTATCACTTGAGATAGGGTCCGAGGTTTGGTCAGGGCAAGTAGATTGTTCAACACCTGGCTCCTCGAGCTCCTGGCCCACACTGGGAGAGGAGGTTGTGCATTTAGTAGGGACAACCCACAGGTAAGAGGTGGGGTAGTTAGCCATCAGTTATATGGAGCTCCCTGCTTGGTAGAAGGCACTCGAGACGAGAAGGGGTGGTACTCCAGTCCAGCAGGAGGTTGCTGGCCCAACAGGGGAAGGTTTCAGGCAGGTAATCAAACACTTCTATGCATTTCTTGGTTGACCCGAGGTAGAGGCTTAGGGGTGTTCCCTACAGGTATGATTCTTGTATGTGCCAAAATAGATATAGCTTTATTTGATTCTAGTTCTACCTTTTCCTATATGTCCTTATTTTGCTATTGGATTGGACCTTTCTTTTGATGTTCTTGATCTTACGATTCATGTGTCTACTCTATGGGGATTCTGTTATTGTGGATAAGTTTTTGTGCCTTTCAGTGGACTTCATGGGTTATGATACTTGAGTAGATTTGTGATCTTAGACATGATGAGCTTCAGTGTGATTTTGTGAATGAGCTACTTGTCTCCTTACCATGCTATTCTGGATTTCATGTTAGGAACAGTCCCAATAGTAATGCCAGGGTTATCTAGGTTGGAGTGGAAGGGAATTGTAGCCTTGTTCCTGAAATCTTATCTCTTATATTAGGTGTGGGAAATTAATAGGGCAAGGGTGTTCAGCATATCTAGCCCACAAGGTTCTCATTTAGAGTCCCTCCATAGAGTCGGTCCTGATAGTTCATGACTTTCTAAAGGTATTTCCCGCATATTTTCTGGGCATGACTTCAAACCACAATATTGACTTCTAGGTAGATTTAGAACTAGGGACCCGACCCATTTCCATACCGCCTTACAGTATGGCTACAACTAAGTTGAGGGAATTTAAAGAGCAGTTGCAAGAATTACTTAGTAAAGGGTTTATCAGGCTAAGTGTCTCTCTGTGGGGTTCCCCAGTGTGGTTTGTGAAAATAAAGGACGGTAGCATGCGTACGTGCATTGATTACTATCAGCTAAACAAGGTCATTATTTAAAATAAGTACCCTCTTCCCCGAATAGATGAAATGTTTGATCAGTTATAGGGGGCAGCAGTGTTCTCAAAGATTGACTTGAGATCGAGCTATCATTAGTTGAAGATTCGCGATGAGGATATCCCAAAGAAAGATTTCCGGTCTAGGTATGGGCATTATGAGTCCTAGTCATGTCCTTCGGACTACTAATACTCTACTAGTGTTCATGAGCTTGATAGACAGTATCTTCAAATCCTATCTGGATTCATTTGTAATCATTTTCACTGATAATATTTTGGTGTACTCTAACGCTAAGAATGAACATGAGAATCATGTTGGGGCTCTTTTGAAGGAGAAACAATTGTGCGCCCAATTAAGCAAATGTGAATTTTAGCTGGAGTCAGTGACTTTTCTGGGACATGTAGTCTCAAGGAAGGGATTAAAAGAGTGGATCCAAAAAATGTGGAGGCGGTCTAAAACTGGGCTAGGCCAACTACAATGATAGAGGTACGGAGTTTTGTGGGGCTGGCCAGCTATTACTGTTGATTTGTGAATGGGTTTGCAGCCATTGCCTCGGTATTGATAAGGCTGACCTAAAAGGACATTTCCTTTCCAAGCCATTATAGAATGTAAAGGGTTTTATAAGCTCAAGACCTTGCTAACCACGACACCTGTTTTTGAACTATTGGTAGAAGGTAATGATTTTGTAGTCTATTCTGATGCCTCACAGTCTGGGTTAGGTGCCACTGTGTGTGTAGGAAGGATGGGTCATTGCCTATTCTTTGAGACAGCTGAAGAGTTCATGAGAATAATTACTGGCATGAAGTCATGAGGATGCAAGGCTGAAGTAGATTGTGGATCATGTCTAATGAGGGGAAGCAAAGGAAGCAACAAAAGATGACGAAAGAACTCTGAGGATAAGGGAGCGGGTATGTGTTCCCCATGTTAGGGAGCTGATCAAAGTTGTTCTATTAGAAGCTCATAACTGAAGGTACTCTATCCATCTTGGGTTACTAAGATGTATCATGACCTATAGAGGCATTATTCGTGGGGTGGGAATATAGAGGGTCATTGTCGAGCACGTTGCGCTAATGCCAAAACGGTTAAGCAAGTGAAATATGAGCATCAGAAGTAACCTAGGGAATGCTCTAGAGGATTCCCATCCTAGAGTGGAAATAGGGAGCGGATAGTGATGGACTTCAATGGGAGTTATCCTTCCGAAGATGTTGGGAAAGTTTGACTCAATGATAATGCTCAAACTCACTTCCTGCTGAAGTATGAGGCAGAAGTTGTCAAGAAAGAATCAACAAAGAGGTTGAGTCAATTCCTGAGAATATGGAAGGATAGAAGAACGCTAGTATCTAAGCTTTAAGTCAATTATCTCCAAAAGGGGGATTGTAAAAGTAATAATAACAATGATGAGAATTTGAATGTATTCCAAATTAATTCAATTAACTAGGGTAAGTATTCCCATGGTTCTTCTTCGGGTTTTTACACCCTTGATCAATCCCAATAATTACTTGTAGAACTGATAACTAGGTTCATCAAATGACTAGTTCGTCGCGTGGATAACTATACTCAATCACCGGGTAAGGTCTCACAAACGATTTTAATTTATCCATTATCAATTTGTCCCAAAATTAACTATCATGCGATCAAACTCAAGTTAATACAATGATCATCAAGATCAAGGCTTTTTGTAATTCTTTCCTAATATATACCTCTCTCTAGGCTCAAGAAAGTAAAGAATTCAGACATGTCCTAACATTGTGCACCGTTAAGAAACATTATATATGAAGAGAATACAATACAAGCATTTAGTATTGGTCTAGAATCACATTGTGGAAACCCTAGTTTGTTAATTCACCATGGTTCCCACAACCATAACAGTCAAAGTTTTATCCTATCATGTTTATAAGTAAATTAATAGCATTCATAGATAAAGCATAAATTAATACTTATAACAATGATAGGAAGAAACTCACTTGATTATTGCAAAAATAGGCAGAACAATTCAACAATTGTCTAATGTATATCGTGAACTAAAATTTATAATTCCGAGACTTTTAAAACTTCACACCCGCCTCCCTATTACCACGAAAAATAAAGAGGGTATTTATAGTAGTAAATTTATGCTTTTCTTGTTTCCTTCACGGATTTGATTTGGGACTTGTAGCTCCTCTTTCCCTAGTTGAAGTGGGAGAAACTTATTTATCAGTCGGAAAGGGTTGGCGCGCCATGCTATTGCCACGTCTTCATTGTGCTGGAGTGCTGCCAGCGTACTGCGAGGTCGTGCAGGTGTGCCAGTGCAATGTTTTGTCCCTTGTTCTTGCTTTTATCATTACATCTTCTTCAACTTTGTTTCAAAAAGCCTCCAAATATATCAAAATCCATCACTTTTAGCCTAAAGCAACTCATCATGTGTGTTAGCTCACTAACAAATATATTATATAAACACATGAAAACACACATAATTTGTTCTCAAAACATAGTAAAGTGACGTGGACAAATATATTATTAGGATGCTGTTACCACTATCGAACACCCACATGCTTAAAACAATTGTTTGTCATCTGAACGATACATTGTTAATATTAAGCGTTTTTTTGTGTTCATCTCGACAGGTCTACGCGGATCATGAACAAATCGGACAAGCTCAAACAATTCTTCTGTGTCGGATAAGCATTCCAAGATATCAATGAACGAGGATGGCTTTGATTTTTGAAGCTAATATCAGAGTATCTTTGACTGATATATTGATAAGTGATTTGTCTGATCAAAAATCAAGTGTTGTTGTGTTGCCTCAAACAGTGTGAGACGCCTGTTTCGGGCTAAACAAATCAGCTTTTATGAACATGGGCATAAATAAATAATTTTCGCTCACTCTCCCCAAAGAACTCAACATGCATGCAAAGACGACTCATAGACTTGCTCTTAGTGTAATACTCCACTAATGTAAGAATTATGAATCAAGGATCCAATTGGGACTTAAATTTTTATTGTAATTTAGGCTAAGGTATGGGTAGGACTGCGGAAAAGATAGTGATAATCTCCTTAAGAACATTAATACTTCACAACATTTTGATATCTTAGGGTTTCCTCAATTTATTAATTTTCTCCTTATACCTCTTTTATTTTCCAATATTCTCAACTTTGGTGACTAGTAGGGATTTTCAATATTGAGCTTAATTCACTTTTTTCTTTTTTCTTTTCAATACTCTTTTCTTTTTTGTCCATTCCCATTAAAAATCACCTTCCTTGTTTAGCAATTTTTACCCTTTTCTTTTCTTCAGTCTCCACACTCTTTAGCTTTTCCTTCACCTCTCCAGTTATGCTCCTTTCATACAAGATTTTTCCATTAAAATGCTTTAGAGTCATTTGGATCAAATATAGAATCAATACAACACAAAGGATTTAAGCTTGTAATATGGCTATCAAAAGCATATTTAAGAATCAAAATGGCTAACTTGAATTATTACAATCGGTAGGTGAAATAGGATAAAACAAGGCTACCAAAGAAACGCCTATATCACTTCCTAAATCCATCATTCTTATTTCGTTTTGCATACACACCGGGCAAGTTCTGAGCATCAATTTACATGCACGGAGATATCAAAGTTCCCTCACATATTAACAAAATGGCTTAAAAACGGTAATCAAGATCACATAAAAGATATATTGATATTGCATGCATAACATAATTAGCCCATTTTTTCAAGTACAAGTGTCAATTTCCAAAGACTAAGTGTTTCTACCACCTTTTTCATGCATTTTTTAGTGAATTTAATAAAGTCTCAATGATACCTAAAGTGAAGCACCACAAATTCATAGGGTCCAAGTTCTTGTTTCTTCCTATTGACTAATTTACCCTTAAGACGGTCGTCATTCATCAATCATCGAGCAATGTCATGACTCAATGACTAAAAAAAAAAATCTAGACTCTCGAGTCGGTTCTAAGGGACTATCCACCGAAAAAATTGCAAAAATAAAAATTAGAGGGACCCAAATAAATAAGAAACTAAACTACTACAAACAAACAAGCATGCAGATAGTCATAAATTTCAAAAATAAAGCTAGGCCTACCATGGCCAAATTTATCCAATTAAGCCATGCATGGTAATATGATTCACTTCTCCCACCCGCAATTAATCACATTGTCCCAATGCTAAAACAAATAAAGCATAAAATACAAGGATGAAGAAAGAACTCTGGGCCTCTATAAGAGTCGTCTGTGGGGGCAGATCAACTACCCATCTCAGAATCCTCCTCCTCGTCATCACTAGTTATATATCCAGAGCTCTACTCTTTCCATCTCGTCCTCATGGCCACATCATCTTAAAGACGCTCCTCATCATGGGCCCAAATCTGCAAACGGCTCGCGAATGCTGGCTCAGAGGGTAGTCCATGTTAAGACCTTAGCAGCTCCATAGTCACACCATTCATCCTCAGCTAGAGCATTTGCATACTGTACAAGTGGCTCAACGTAACCAATTCAAGCATTGACCGAAAGGACTGGACGTTTATACCCTCAAAGTTCCTTTTTTTGTCACATCAACCCCCCTAGGATCATAAACAGGTCTGCCAAGTCCACTTCCTCCTCCTCAATGTCATGCCCCCGCAGAAATCGGGTCAAGAGACCCCCAAATATGAAGTTTTGACTTTTTTACTAGTGCTATCTTCAACACAGTTTGTGATCACTCCCACATTAATTGGCATCTAGTAATTAGCACGTAGATCAGACCTTACACTTTGCCTAGTCACATAGGTTACATGCTTTTTGGGCACTAAACAACCACAAACAGGTGCAACCAGACCCCTGCCTCTCTACTCAGGTGAGAATATAGAGAAACATGATACACGTATTGTTGGTGGCTTCTCACCTTGCAATAGAGTTGGGCCACACAAGAGTATGTCTAATGTCTCAATATGGTGGTTTCTTCATAATGTCAATAACGGTTGGGGTCAACATGAGGTGTCAAAATTAATCTATTCAAAGCAATAGGTGCAAACTCAATAATTTGACCCCTAATTTGAACATGGTTCGACCATTCCTTTGGCATCCAATTCTAGGAATTCCCTCACCATATTCAAATTACATACTTGGAGCATCAAACACAAAACCAATACCAAGGGTGTCATCCTCACATCTTCATGCTCCCTCTTCCACTAGTTCTCCTTACTCTTTGGACCCATGACTTGAAGAAGCCACACACCCTTTGTTGCACCCCGTGTCATTTATGGAGGTTTCTCAAGTAAAATGATACATGTGATTTTGGTAAAAAAAGGTTTGGAGGGATTTGATGGAAAAATGAAGTTTTGAAGAGTTTTCTTGAGAATTGAATGTGTGCGGCGCGGTTCTCACAAGATTGAGATGATAAAATTAGGTCTAGGCCTTTTAAATTCCTCCCTTAATGTTGTAAATTCAATTTTTGCCCTTAAATTTATCTCTGGAGAACCTGCCGCAGCGTCATTGAAACAAAATTCATTATTGCTGTGCGTCGCGAGGCTCACTGCCTCATCTACCCTGCACGTCGCGCCTGGTGCTGTGGTCTCTCCTGTATGTGAATCACGCCAGGTCGTGTGGTTCTTTTGCCACCACCTCGTGCTAGGCCTTGTGCTTCTTGGCCTAAGCGATGCCATCTATGCTAAATACATTAGTTTGCACCTTGTTTTCACTGTTTAAGTTCAATCTTTATTGAAAATTCTGACCTATCACCTGCACACGTGAACAAACACGCAAACTAAGAAAATTTTATCTTGGGTTCTTCCCAAGTAGTGCCTGATTTAACGTCGTGGAGCGACCGCGAGGTATCTTGATTACTCGAGACTTCATCAAGATACCTGTGAGACCGTGATCAAATCTTGTCCGCTTGTTTCACCACGCTGCCCTAATAACAGTAAATAAAATAAAAATGAAAAATAGGAAATAAAGACTAAAAGTTAAACACAAGCAGTTAATCTAATCCTAAAAAGTTTTCCCCAGCAATGGCGCCACTTTTTGATAATGCTCAAACTCTTACCTCCCTTGAAGTATGAAGTGGACGTTTTAAAAGAACCCAAAAAAAGGTTGAGGTCGACCCCACAGAAATATGGAAGGATACATAAAAAATACTAGTATTTAAGCTTTTAAGTCAATTATCTTCTAAAGAAGTTTTGCAAAAGTAATAAATAACAATGATGAGAATTTGAATGTCGATTCCAAATTAATGCAACTTACTGGGTTAAGTGTTTATGGATCCATAACTACTTCAGGTTTTACACTTGTCATCTATCCCAATACATTGCCCATAGAACTGATAACTAAGGTTCATCAAACGACTGGACGTCCCTATTTAATAACTATACTCGATCACCGGGTAAGGGTGCCGTGAGCGATTTCAATTTAACTATTATCAATTTTCCCAAATTTAACAATCTTGCCACCATAGCTCAAGTTAATACATTCATCAAGATAAAGGCTTTGTTTTGTAATTCTCTTTTCTAATCTATACCTCACTAGGCTCAAGCAAAGTAAGAATTCAGGCATCATTAAGAAAGCAGTAAATGGAAGAGATTACAATACAAGCATTTAGTATTGGATCTAGAATCATGTTGTGCAAACCCTAGTTTGTTAATTAATCAAGTTCCCAAAATTCTAGTTGTGGAAGTTTTAGCCTATCATGTTTATAAGTAAATTAATAGCATTCATAGACAAAAGCATAAATTAATACTTAAAACGATGATAGGAAGAAATTCAATTGATTATTGCAGAAATAAGGAAGAACAATTCAACAATTGTCCCAAAGTATATCATGAACTAAAACATATAATTCCGAGACTTGTCAAAAACTTTGCATAACTTCCTCCATATTACAAAAGAAATAAAGGTATTTATAGTAGTAGATTTATGCTTTTCTTTCTCCTTCACGGATTTGACTTGGGATTCGAAGATCCTTTTCCTAGTTGAAGTGGGATAAACTTATTAGCAACCATACAGAGTTGGCGCGCTGCGCCTGGCATTGCGCTGCTATTGCCCCACGTCCTTCATTGCACTGGAGTGCCTGCATACTGCGCTGCAGGTCGTGCAGGTGTGCCCAGTGCACTATTTTAACCTCATTCTTGCTTGCTCCATTTCCATATTCTTCACATTTGTTTCAAAAGCCTCCGTACACCCAAGTCCATCACTTTTATCCCTGAAAGCATCTCATCATGTGCGTTAGCTCTTTTCACAAATATATAACATATACACATGCAAACACACATAATTGTTATCAAAACATAGTAAAGTATGGGCAAAATATTTCTAATAAGTGCGTAAGTACACCCTTTATCACTCTATTTGGGTCATTGTTGACAAACTAACAAAGTATGCCCACTTCTTACTTGTTCAAATGACTTTCAATGCTAGAGTCTGGCCAAGCTGTATGTGAAAGAATTTGATTCTATTTCCTAGGGTGCCAGTTTCGATCATCTTAACAGGGGTACATATTTCACCTCCATACGGAGGACCTTGCGAGGAGCTTAACTAGGTACTCGGTTTGACTTGAGGACAAACTTTCATGCTTAGACAGATGGACAGTCGGAGAGGACAATTAAGGTTTTAGAAGACATGCTCCAGGCCTGTGTGATTAATTTTTGTTGCCATTGGGATAAGTTTTTATCTGGTAGAATTTGATTACAATAATATCATAACCAAGCATTGGCATGAATTTTATTCGAAGCTCTATATGGGTGGAAATGCAAGTCTCCAATTGAGGTGGTTTCTACATTCGAGGAGAAACCTTAGGGTACTAACTTGCTTAAACAGTCTTTGGAAAAGGTTATGAGTGATTTAGCAGCAATGAGTGGTGATCAAAACAGATAAGAAGAAATATGAAGACAAGCAGGTAAAGGACATAGGTTTCATGGTGGGAGAAAGTGTTGCTCAAGGTCTCCCAAGAAGGAGGGATTACGAGGTTTGGAAAGTGGGGAAAACTTAGCTCGAGATATGTTAGATCGTTCGAGATTCTTCGGTGTGTAGGAGATAACACCAGGCTAGACTTGACACCAAGGCTGTCAAGAGTACATCTAACATATCATGTCTCCAAGTTGAAGAAGTACCATGTGTAAGGATCTGACATAATCCAGTGGGATTGAGTGCTGCTTGATGAGAACCTATCTTTTGAGGATGAGTCGATGGCTATAATAGATACGGAGGTGCAATTTAAGGTTGAAAAGATAGAAATGGTGAAGATCCAGTGGAAGAATCATCCCCTAGAGGAAGCAACTTGGGAGATCAAGGCCGACATGCAGGAAAAAATACCTCTAGCTATTTATACAATCTAGTATGTCTCTTTTCTCGCATTTGCAGAATTTAGTTCGAGGATGAGCGGTGCTTTAGTTTGGTATATGATGTAATGACCTGTCCATCATTATGGGGTGGAGGATAAGTCCTGGGCACTCTTTGGTTTGGAGTTGTTGGTGGAAAGGTGTTGGGTAAGTGTTAGTAAAATTTGAGTTTAAGAAATGGTTTGCTTGCAGGAAGGGGAGCTATAGGTTATAGGGGACCGCTGGTGTGGTTATAACTGCTGCAGTGAGACCATTACCACGGTCAAAGGCTGTCGTAATGGGACAATGGGATAACCATCAGATCTATTAGCGGCGTTCGAGCACTATAACATGTATATGTGTGAAATGATAATGTGTTGTGTTGGTCTCTAGACATTATTTGTTATAATACTTCTCTTTTTGAATTCCATTGTTGAATGAATTCGATATGATGTCATTACTTATGTAATGTGGAATTGGGTGTTTGAGTGGTTGTTCATGTTATTTCATATTGTTTGGAAGTGATCCCTGAATTGTTTGAATATTCAAGTTGAGGGAGATAAGATGAGGGCTCCCATGGGTCAAATATGTTGACTTAGTGGTAAAATACTGAGATATGTTAATAAAAGTGGGTAATGTGTTTTGTCCTAAAATGGTGGCTCGTGCTCGAGGAGCTTTCGGACGATCAGTTATGGTTATTGTGGCTCGTGTCCAAAGGGTGCATCGGATGAGCAGATGAGTGGGAGCCGGTACCACGCCAGTACTACATGGATTTTAGAGTCCCTGCAGGTCATAATTAGAAGGGAAGAAATAAGACCTCTAGCATGTGTGTACAAAGATGATTAAGTTTTTGGAGTGTTTATGGTTATGTGACAGAGACATTATTGCCTTACCTTGTTACCATAATAATTGATTGTAAAGAAAATAAAACTGGTTAAAATGTGAGAACTTAAATAGAACTACGTTCCTTGCTATATTCTATGCGTTAGCAATGTTTATCTCTTTATGATGATTTGACCTTATTTTTAAAAGTCATAAGTATTCATAATGAGTTCATGTTGTGAGAGTAACCATTGTATATCCTATGTAGTTACGGTATATTGATTGTTGTACTAATGGCTCTGGTGTTGTATGGTTGTAATGAGGAAAATGTTTGAAAAAGAGTAAAAAACGGAGACTGTAGGTGTACAGCTAGGTTGGGATACTTCCAAAGGTAGTACCGCTGCAGTGGTACATTATCGCTGTGGCAGCGGTCAAGTGACTGCTGCAGCAAGGCCCAATCTAGTGAGCAGGCCGGCCAAACACCCT
The DNA here is from genome assembly GCA_018107945.1 of Datura stramonium. Taxonomy (NCBI): domain Eukaryota; kingdom Viridiplantae; phylum Streptophyta; class Magnoliopsida; order Solanales; family Solanaceae; genus Datura; species Datura stramonium. Next base: position 10,328 of record JACEIK010008691.1, on the reverse strand, counting down.
ACACAGATTGATTTATCAAATGAATATTATTTACTGAACTTGTGTTTTGGGATAATGGCGTGTTGTTTTCACTTTATATGTGTGTTATTATTTAAGATTGATCGATGATGTCTACCAGTACTTTATTTGTAGTGATCCTACTTCTACTTCTTTTCTGAAACAGACCTCGATCGGGAGTTCATCTCGGCCCCGTCTCTAGAGCAGTAGCAAAATAGTTGAAGGTGAGAAGACTCAAATATGCTGCTTTGAATCCACCGTTGAAAATGTTTGTAATGCCTCCCGAAAACTCTAAGACCAAACCCGGGAGTTGAAACGAAGAAAATGAGATTTCAGCTACAGATCGCCATGCGTCATCCTTTGATCCGTGGGTAGAGTACGAGTGGTGAAGTGACCTTCGTGGGGAAGGGTTTGTTGGTTGAAATTTTCCGAAAAGATGAGGTGACAACGGGTCGGCGATGTGATCTATGGTCAAGATCAAATTAGAAGGCCGGGGAAAGTGGGCGGTCATACCTAACAGTGGGCACCACGGGTTGTGGTCCATGCCATGACCCGTTAAGTGACCCTTGGTCGGGATGGTTTGAGAGGTGGAGAATTTGGTAGTGTAGTTGACGAGTGGGTCACCACAAGTCGTTGATTACACCACGAGTCGTGGTGTCCGTCGTGATGACCAACAGGAGGTTTTAGCAGTGCACTAACGACCATGCCATGAATCATTTGGTTCCTCGTGGGGACTGGCAATCAGTTTTACCTCCAAGTTTATCAAGGGTCTTTTCACTTAATTTCTTAACCTCATACTCTCTAAATTACATCATTTGGGATTACTTTAAAGGGATTTAGAGGGATTAAAAGGGTTTCTACTCATTTCCCTCCAGATTTTCAAAACATTTGTAAGTCTTCTCTCAGATCTCAATAAAGGTCTAGGGTTCTTCACCAATTGCAGCCATTCAAGCTTCTTTCTCAGGTACAGTCGAGGTATGTGGGAAATCAACAAGGGAATAGTCCTTCCCTTTATTTACACCCGGCAATTCCCCGGCTCATAAATGGCCTATTCGCATGTTGGTTAAGCGCATTTGAAACATACGTACTGAAAGGGCCCGGGAAAAGACCGGACTAGAAACCTATCGAACCATCGCGGAAGGAGTTGGGGCAGAGCCCTCACTTGATGGCAACGTGTCACAGAGGTGGAGCCTCTGCGTTGGCTCCGTGACACGTTGGCCTTGACCAGGCACAAGTATATAAGGCCTCCACTTCGGTTTTAATTCATTAATCACATTATAATTTCAAGAAACTGTGAGGAGAGAACGGGGAAAACGTAAGATATTGATAATTGTCGCTCGATTACGCTGTCAAACGCAATCAGGTGCTAAATTAACACTCAGATACCGAGGTATTTGTAGCCAAGGAGCATTCCTACGGTTTAGTTTCGCAAAATTCGACCGACAAATCATCGTGCTATCGGGCTAAGTGCAGTGGGAATTATCAAAATTAGTGTATTAATAGCCTTAAGTTGAGTATTTCTCCCTTCTGGACTTTCGAGAAATATGAGTTTTGACCGTCTTTCGATAATCCAAAGTTTGGGCTATAAATATACTGGAAGTGATGTTTTCTTTTAGAATATTGATGTATTTATCCTAATTGACACATATGTGAATGCAGTTGGGAGAAATAGCTGAATCTTTTGACCAACTGATGGTTGATTGGATAACCCGAGGTTAAGGTATGTAAAGCCAGTTTTTTAGCAAGTTAGCAGCTTTATCCTTGTATATCATAGTAAACTCTGTAATAGAACTCGGAGTTGAATGATGAGTATTGTGCAAGTTCAAGTAAATCTGGTTTGCGTTGTTATATCATTGCTGACCCGAAAGTTAGTAAAGCAGCGCCAAGAGTGAGTTAGCATTCCAGACTCAGTATAGCCCAGTATGCGTTTAGCAAGCATGTTTTAGAATAATATATTGAATGTTGATGACAAAAATTAGTAGGTAAAATCGAGCAGACAGATAGTACCCCCGGCTACAGATTAGCCATACGGACAGATAGTATCTTGGCTACAGATTAGCCATGCAGCTAGATAAAGATCATGGATTCAGTATAAAAGCAGTATGAGAATCAGTATAACACAGAAAGAGATCAGAATAGGAAATCAGAATTCAAATAGTATTTTTCAGTTAAACAACTTTATTTATGTGCTTATTGGTTGTTGAGACTTGGTTGTGTGGTGAGGGCACCATTTTGAGAGTCCTCGCCGCCCCAGATTGTCTTTATGTGCTTAATAAATATATATATATATTTATTTATGAGCTATATATTAGTTAATGGACAGCAGGCCGCCGCGTCTGCAGGTACGCTCCTGCCCTATCACAAAAGCCTAATTCAGTTCATATCAATTCTTCTGATTCAGTTATCTCACTGCTGTGGAATTGCTAGTTATGTTATTTGTATTCATTGTGTTCAGTTGCTTTGCATACTCAGTTCGGTCGATCTTTAGCGCCCATTAGGCGCATTACTGCCTGCAGGTACTCATAGACGAGGCGATCCTCGTGATTCCAGCCAGCTATAAGTCATCAAATCCTGTCATCCGGAGCTTGATTTTAAGAGGTTTAGATCATTTCCTTTTGTTGTACAGTATGGGTAGATCGGAATACCAATGCAGTCATTTCTATCATTAGTCATAGAGGCTTGCAGATTGTATATATTTACCCCTGTGGTCAGTTGTGCGGTCGTGGTGTGAGGCCGTGCATCTTGGTAGTGGACCCATTTAGTATTCCTGCTTTTGTGTTGGCCGTGTGGGGCCATGATCTGATAGTAGTGTTGTGCTTGCCGGTCACGTAGGTCTATCAGTATTTCTATGTGTTAAGTTACAGAGATAAAGACAGCATGGTGGCCTTGTCGGCCCACATAGGTTCCTTGTTATAAGTATGTTTTCTGGTTAGCTGAAGATTTTTTTTTACAAGTGGCTATAGGCCCAGTCCGCCCAGGCTGGCTATTTGTCGTTATATGGCCCGTTGTTTCAAGAAATCTGAGTTAGAGCTAGTCGGGCACCAGATGTGCTTAGGCTCACCAGTTAGCAGTCCAGGTCCTACTAGGGCACAGGTGCCAGTCATACCCCCCAAGGTAGGGCGTGACAAACTTGGTATCAGAGCAGGTCGTGTCCTAGGGAGTCTGCAAGCTGTGCTAAGTAGAGTCTTGTCTATGGATGTGTTGTGCACCACATACTATAGGCAGGAGGCTGCAGAGGCATGATAGGATGGTTACTCTTTCTTCTCATTACAGTCGTGCTATAGAGAGGCTGATTACAGAGGTATAGGGGTTGAGTCCCTAAAAACTTACCATATTCTTTGGTTACTGATACAAAAACAGATCAACACCCTATCATAGGCAGAAGATTGAATATAGTAGCAGAAGGACCACCAGCCAGTTAAAGGGGTAACTACAGCAGAAGGAGGAGGTATTAGTGGCCTCCTAATGTGATACACATGGTGCCATTTCCCAGTATATTCCTATAATCTCAGAATAGGAAGTTATAAGCATAACGTACATACGAGTTGATTTATTTATTAGACATATAAGATCTGATTAAGATAATGAAAATACCAGATTATTAGATAAGTGTGAGAAGAGAGGAAATCACGGATTCCCATATCCATCTTTTCGGATATGATCTGAGTTCTATGTTTCCGTTTTGTTGCAATAAGAAAAGGCTATTCCCACCTCTTAATTTTGATTCCAGTATAGTAAAGGGGGCATAGAGGTGGGGTGAGGTTTCCCAAATCAAGTAAGTGAAGACGGGTGATTGATTCCAGGAAACAGTGGAAAAGCAAAAGGAAAAAAAAGAAAAGCCCCTATAATTACATGAGTTATGCAGTTCATGGTAATGAGTCAGAAGAGCAAGTAAAAGACTCCTAGCCTACCCAAGGTGGCGTAAAAGATCTGTCAGTGATGAACGCCCCCAGTAGCAGTTAAGTTCGAGTCAAAAAGGCTAAGTCCGCCATAAAGCGTTAACAATGGCAGGATATACACGCAAGATAATACCTTAGTTTTGAACATGATATCGAAGGTAGGGAGTCTTGAATCAGTTGGGTCTGACTGCAAGTCAGAAGAGGTATGAGCTGAGACTTGACCAGTAACCTTATTAACAATGAAAGGAAGGTACCTTGAACCCTAGAGTTCAGCTTAGTAAGATGAGGGAAGAAGCAGAATACTAAAGTTTTGTGGGGAAATTAGAATCACCCCCAAATTGATAGAATATCATGTTAAGGACTAAGCCTCAGGGCTAACAGTTAAGGCAGTAGATTGCGGTTCAGAATGTTGCCGATGTCTCCACATCTCACGAAATTAGAAACTACCGATATAGAATAATCTGGTGTGACCTGAGATAGGCCAACAGGCAGTATTGGGCTCTGTATAATTCCAAGTAAGGCCACAAGGTTCGGATATGACCCTATGTTGTAAGAGTGGCGAAATTTCAAGCAATGGAGACCATAACTAAAGTGTATATGCTTGTTACTTCCAAAATGGAATGAAAGTCCAATGAAATGATAAGCGGGCAGGAGGTATTATTAGACCGTAGAAGCGGTATATCATGTACAGTATGAAATTTAGCAAAGCATGTTAGAGATTACGTATTACTACAAAATTCAGTATGGATTGTACATAGTATTAATATGGTATATACAGACCTCAGATATCTGCATGAACATTTGCCAATAGGAGTTACGATCACACAGATTCTGGTTAGTGCTAGGAAGTATATACAGATCATACAGCAGGACCCCTCGTCAAGAAGAGGGTATGTAGTGTGATTACATGTGAAGCCACTAGAAACTATCTCGAGTTCTCAGTTATTGATTAACGTTTTATAATATTTGTTTCCAAATCTAGGCTTTAGAACTTACAGAGTTACCAACCTGAATCGGGTGGTTAGCTGATAAGGCACAGTTAGACAGTCCCTAACGACCAGCAGGCGCCTGTATTAACAGGAAAGCATCCTAAAGATCAGTAACATTATCGTATGTGCCAGAACCAGAATTAGAGACTGAATAGGCATACTTCAGAGGTTAGCAATACCAAATTGTTTTCCACTATGTTAAGTGGTGTGCCCAATTTTCCCAGCTTGTAGGTGAAAGTCGTAATAGTCAGCCAAGCAGTTATTACGTGGAACCCCATAAGTCAGCCGGCCATCCAGTCAGAATACCCATGTGTACCCCGAGAGGTCACATCAGTAGTGTTAACAGACCAGTACTTCAGTTGGTTCTATTAGATATTCAACTATAGAGCCCTAGCGAGGGCCCAGTCTTTACGGAATGGCTCATAGAACAAAATTTCCTAGAACAAGTAATATAATCAGTGGACACGCACAAGGCGTAAGAATTGGTAGTGCTCTGTAACACGAGTGTTTCTTGAGACAAGATGAGTAGACTCCCGTGAAGAATCTGAGTTGATCCCTGAGTAGTTCGATTAAGCCCAACTTTAAAGTTGTTTCAAGTAGAATAACCCAAGCAGTTAGATGCCCACAACTCCGCAGTTATGCATGAGCTGATGCTCAGTAAGGACATTTAGGGCATTGTTAGACTACTGCAGCATTCAGATCATTCAACCCAGCTATTCAGTTACTTTCAAAAGGTTTATGCAGCAGATTATTAGAGATCTTGATCATTATCCAAGTCCTCTGATCAGATAAAGGCACAAGATTGCGTAGACGGTCATTTAAGTTATCCCAGCAAAAAGTAGCCTTGGCAGCTGCGGCAGAAGGCCCGGATAAGCTCTGGCTATACTGGTAGATTACCTGTCGGTTTCTCCGGCATGATAAGCCCGTATGACCGCCAATTATGTGCCAAGTTCTCTAAATGTGAATATTCTGTATCAATCAAGAAAGGCCAATGTAGTAACAAACGCCCTTAGCCATAAATATATGGGGAGTTTGGCGTAATTGTAGTCAGGCGGAATTATCAGAGAAATACACCAATTAGCCAGCCTAGCCGTTAAGCAATATGGAAGCAGAGAGAGGACAATAGACCGGTAATTAAGAACACCGCAGTGTCGTCATTAGTTGCGGAGGTAAAAGAACGACAGTATAAAGATCCTGACTAGTCAGCTTAAGGACAGAATTCAGCAAGGGAAGCGCCAGATTTTCAGATAACTGAGGATGAAGTGCTGCGATGTAAAGGCCACCTGCGTGTTCCGGATATTTCAGGGCTCCGCCAGCGGTTACATGGAACGAGGTACATTACGCCCGCTATTCTCTCCACCCTGGCGCGACGAAAATGTACCATGATATCAAAGAGAACTACTGGTGGCCAGGTATGAAGAAATTGCCAATTTGTAGCCTAGTGTCCTAACTACCAACAGTGGCGGGCACAGAAACGAAAGGAGGCAGGTTACTGAGACATTCCTCTCTGGAAATGGAAGCAGTGAATATGGATTTTGTGGAATGATTACCCCATTGCCCAGACATAGACACGATTCTATATGGAGTGATAGTTGACAGGTTGACAAAATCCGGCTCATTTTCCTGCCAATGAAAACTACTTTCTCGGCCGAAGATTGTACGTTTATGCTCCAGGAGAAATAGTTAGATTACACGGAGTGCCAGTATCTATTATTTTAGACAGAGGAGCACAGTTTTTGGCAGTCGTTTCAGAGAGGTCTGGGTACACAGATTGGTGAGGACAGCACTCACCCTCAGACAGATGGGCGGAGTTGAACGCACTATTCAGGCTCGAGGACATGCTACGAATTGTGTGCTAGATTTTGGAGGTAGCTGGGGCGAGCATTTTCCATTAATTGAGTTTGCTTATAATAGCCAGCCTCACTCAGCTTCCAGATGGCGCCCTTTGAAGCATTGTATGGGCGAAAATGCCCAGATATCAGTTAGGCTGGTTGAAGTGGGAGAGTCAGTATTAATTGGGCCAGACATTATTCAACAGTGGAGGAGAGAGTGGCTTATCAAAGAGCATCTCTTGACTGCTGAGCCGTAAATCATGCTGATGTGCGGCGCAGAGAACTGGAATTCGATGTGAACGACTGGGTATTCTTGATATCACCGATGGAAGGGGTGGTGAGATTCGGCAAGAAAGGTAAGCTCACGTCCAAGATTTGTTGGGCCTTATCAGATTCATCGAAAGAGATAGGCAGTAGCATATGATTGAACTTGCCTCCAGAATTAGAATCCGTATCCGGTCTTTCATGTGTCTCTGCTGAAATGCATAGGAGATTATCCAGAGCAGTCCCAGTCCAGGATATCCAGGTTACGGAAGAGCTAACCTATGAAGAGGTTCCCGCAGCTATCTTAGACAGACAGATTCGTAGATTGAGAACCAAAGAAATTGCGTGTGTCAAAGTATTTGTGGCGTAACAGGAACCGGGGAATGACTTGGGAGGTAGGAAGATATGAAAACCAGATATCCTCATTTATTTAAAGCCTAGTCAGGCGACAGCTATGCTAGTATTGTTCTTATGCAGTGCCTTACAGTATATGTATGGTGAAGATCGATTTAATTTGTCATGTGAATACCATAGTATTGTGTGGAGTACCTGTATTGGACTTTCTGTATTTCAGGTTTGGGGGATAGTCCATATTACAGGGAAACTCTGCCAAAATTTTCAAGAACGAGTTGAATAAGTTGAGAAGTCCTAAAAATAGCAGTTTTACATTCGAGGACGAATGCATAATGGGGAAAGAATGTTACACCCGTAAAATTCCACGACTCATAGATGGCCTATTAGCGTGTTGGTTAAGCATATTTGAAAGTCATACATTCTAGAAAAAGGCCCGGGAAAAGACCGGACTAGAAACCTGTCGAACCATCGCGGAAGGAGCCGGGGCAGAGTCCCTCGCGATAGCAACGTGGCGCAGGTGGAGCCTCCGCGTTAGCTCAAGTGACGTTGGCCTTGACCTGGCACAAGTATATAAGGCCTCCACTTCGGTTTTGTTCGTAATCACATTATAATTTCCAGAAACCGCGAAGAACAGGGAAAACGTAAAGTGTTGATAATTATCGCTCGATTACGCAGTCAAACGCAATCAAATTCAAATTAACCTCAGATACCGAGGTATTTAGCAGCATGGAGCATTCCTACAAATTTAGTTTTTCACAAAATTCGACCGACAAATGTGTCGTGCTATCGAGGCTAAGGTAAGTGGAATTGCTCCAAATTAGTGTCAATGTGCTCCTAGCCTTAAATTGAGTATTTCTCCCTTCTGGACTTTCGATAAATAGCAAGTTTTTGACCGTCTTTCGATAAGCCAAAGTTTGGGCTATAAATATATCGGAAGTGACATTTTCTTTTAGAATATTGATGTATTAGTACTAATTGACATATGTGAATGCAGTTAGGAGAAATAGTTGGAGTGCGGCGAGGAGCTTCGTCCGTTAGTGGATAACCCGAGTTAAGGTATGTAAAGCCAGTTTCTTGGGCAAGTTAGTAGCTTTAGCCTTGTATATAATAGTAAACCCCGTAATAGAATTCTCGGAGTTGAATATTAAATATTGTGCAAGTTCAAGTAAATCGGTTTTGCGTTGTTATATCGTACTCAGCCCGAAAGTTAGTAAGAAAGCGCCAAATAGAGATTAGCATTCAGACTCAGTATAGCCCAGTATGCGTTTAGCAAGCATGTTTTTAGAATAATATGACAGATATTCAGAATAAAAGTTAGTAGAGTAAAATCAGACGGACAGATAGTATCCTGGCTACAGATTAGCCATACGAGACAGATAGTATCTGGCTATAGATTAGCCATGCAGCTAGATACAGATCACAGATTCAGTATAAAAGCATTGAGGGAGAATCAGTACAACACAGAAAGAGATCAGAATAAGAAATCAAATTCAGATAGTATTTTTCAGTTAAACATAGCACTGTTTATGTGCTTATTGATTGTTGAAACTTGGTTATGTACAAGGGCACCCTTTTGAGGCGTCGCGGCCCTGCCATTAGGTAACTGTGTCACCCACTGTGCGGGTGGGGTTTACGTCACTCCAGGGTGGCATGCCGTCCCAGTTTGGACGAAGATGGGATGAAGCTTTCCCCATATCAGGCTGATCAGCATTACAGTACAGATAGCCCGGTTGTGCGCAAGCGCCCGGGAACAGATTCAGATTCAGTTACAGTCTAATATACAGTATAGAGTCCTCCAGACTCAGACACAGTTATTTATATCCCGGAGGCTATGGCCCGAGCCAGAGACCCATGGGGCAGCAAGTGCTCATGGTGCCAGATGAGTGGAGTGACTTATTTTGGCTGGTTTTTGACCGGGTAGGGGTCTGTAGATTGTTTGCTTGCTTGGCGTCATCCATTATGGGGGTTCGTATTGGCTCTTGCTTGCTATATATATATATATATATATATATATATATATATGTATTTATGTGCTATATATTAGTTAATAGACAGCAGATTGCCATGACGACAGGTAAGCTCCTACCCTATCACAGCCCAGAAAGCCTGATTCAGTTCATATCGGTTCTTACGAGATTCAGTTATCTCCTGCTATTCAAATTTGCTAGTTATGTTATTTGTATTGATTCTATTCGGTAACTGCATACTTTCGGTACCAGTGGTACTGACGCCCATTGGGGCGCTGCATTACTTGTCTGCAGGTACTCATAGACGAGGAGACGATCCCTCGTGATTCCAGCCTGCTATAGAGTCATCAGCTCCTATCTTGCATACTCAGTACCAGTGGTACTGACGCCCATTGGGGCGCTGCATTACTTGTCTGCAGGTACTCATAGACGAGGAGGCGATCCCTCGTGATTCCAGCCTGCTATAGAGTCATCAGCTCCTATCATCCGGAGCTTGATTTTCAGAGGTTTAGTTCATTTCCTTTTTGTTGTACAGTATGGGTAGATCGGGGCCCTGTCCCGATCATTTTATCAGTACTCATTGAGGCTTGCAGATTGTATATATTTACCTCCTTGTGGTCAGTTGTGCCGGTCGTGTGAGGCCGTGCATCTTGTTAGTAGTTGTTTAGTATTCTGTTTGTGTTGGCCGTGTGGTGCCATGATCTGATAGTAGTGGTGACCTTGCCGGTCACGTAGATGTATAGTATTTCTATGTGTTAAGTTACAGATAACTAGACAGCATAGTGGCCTTGTCGGCCCGCATAGGTTCCATGTTATAAGTATGTTTCTGGTTAGATGAAGTTTTTTTTACAGGTGGCTATAGGCCCAGTCGGCCGGAGGCTGTATTTACAGCCGTTATATAGCCCGTTGTTTCCAGAAATCTAAGTTAGAGCTAGCCAGGCACCAGATGTTCTTAGGCTCACCAGTTAGCAGTCCAGGTCCTACTAAGGCACCAGGTGCCAGTCATACCCCCCCAAGGCGGGGCGT